>JASDQU010306882.1:0-13803 GCA_032191745.1 Picea mariana | reverse complement strand
ATGGGGGGTTAATGGGTCCTACAAAGTCTAAGGCCCATCTTTCGAATGGTTCAAGTACTATCTGGGGGTTTAATGGCATTTCAACTCTATGATTAGGTTGGCCCATTCTTTGATAGCTATCATAGGCCTGGACATATTTCTTTGCATCTTTAAAAAGTGAGGGCCAATAATACCCCATCCTAAGAATTTTATGTGTTGTTCTTTTATCAGCAAAATGCCCTCCACAAGGGCCATCATGACAAGCTTTTAGTAGATCATAAACCTCATCTTCTCTAATGCACCTTTGGATTTCTTGATCAAGTCCTGTGTGGAAAAGACACCCACTTATCCAACTATACCGAGCACTTTGTTGAATGATTCTTCTTTTCTCTTGGTGGGATAGGTGTGGTGGTAACTTCCCTGCAACCAAGTAGTTAGCGATGTCTGCATACCATGGTGAGTGAGCAGATACTGCAAATAGATATTCATCAGGAAAGGAATCATCTACTGGGGTATCATCATCAGGTGTTAACCGAGAAAGGAAATCAGCAACTACATTTTCTTTTCCTGGTCTATCTACAATTGTAATATCAAATTCTTGCAATAATAATAACCATCTAGTGACTCAAGAATTTGTGATAGGTTTGTTCATTAGATATTTGATAGCTGAGTGATCAATATGGACAAGAGTAGAGTAGCCAGTGATGTAATGTCTAAATTTATTAATAGCATAGATAATTGTTAAGAATTCCTTTTCGGTAACTATATAATTAAGTTCAGTAGGAGTCATATTATTGCTAATGAATTAAATAGCATAAGGGAGATGATTTTCTTCTTGTCCCAAGACAACTCCTATTGCAGTATCTGAAGCATCAGGGGATATGTGAAAGGGGAGTGTCCAATCAGGTCCTCTTAGAATAGGAGTTGTAGATAACTGATGTTTGAGTGTATTAAATGCTTCCTGGCAAGAATTAGTCCATTTGAATTCAACATTTTTCATCAGTAACACAAACAGGGGGGAGCTATTTTGAAATTTTTTTTGATAAATCTTCTGTAGTATCCAGCATGTCCTAGAAAAATTCTTACCTTTGTTTGGGTTTTGGGAGTAGGAAGATTTTTAATGACTTGTATCTTGGATGCATCCACCTGGATTCCTTGAGATGAAATAAAATGTCCAAGGACTATTCCTTCACTCATCATCATATGACATTTTTATGTACTTAAGGAGAGGTGGGCTTGTATGCATCGTTTAAGTAATTTCTCAAGGTTTTGTAATGCTTCCTGAAAAGAAACACCATAAGGGGTAAAATCATCCATAAAAATTTCCATAGAGTCATTAAGCATATCAGAGAAGATTCTTATTACTGCTCTTTGAAAGGTTACTGGTGCATTACATAGTCCAATTGGGAGAAATCTATAAGCAAAAGTTCCCCAAGGGCTAGTAAAAGTGGTTTTTATCTTGGTCTTGAGTGCAATTTTGATCTGATTATACCCACTGAAACCATCTAAAAATGAGAAAAATTTCTTCCCTGACAAACTGTCTAACACCTGATCAATGAATGGTAACAGAAAGTGATCTTTTTGAGTGGCTTTATTTAAGGCTCTGTAGTCCACACATACTCTCCATTTTCCAATTTTCTTAAGAACTATTACCAACAAGGAAACCCATTCACTGTCCGATATAGGATATATAAAACCTGCATTGAGCAGTTTTTGAAGTTCTTCTTTAAGGATTTCTCTTAAATTAGGGTTCATTTGTCGTTGAGATTGGTAGATCGGTCGACAATATTCCTTGATATATATATGATGAGTACATAATTCGGGAAAGATTCCTTTCATATCTGTTTAGTCCCATGCGAATGCTTCTTTATGTTCAAGAAGTAACTTCATTAATTGTTGTGTTTCAACATCTGTCAGATTGGGGTTTATGTTCAGTGTTTTGCCAGGTTCAATTTCTACTGGTATGCTTTTAGAAGAGATGGTGGCAGATGTTTGAGGTGGGTTTTCAGAATCAAGTTTTTCCTGATTATCTGACTCCAAAAGTGTAGCTAGATGGTTCTGAGTTTCTGGAGTCACGGAGGAGGGTTCACAAATAAAATTATTAATTACTTCATCCTCAGTGGCATATTTAAGGCTTAAAGCTTGTCCGATAGTCAAGATGGATTGAGTAAGTTGATAATCAAAGTCTACCCATAAAGAATTATCATTATCATTATTAATCAAGGGTGTAGCGTGAGGGTAGAGGGTAAGATGTTTAGTCTCGTAACCGTTGGAAATTGTCATTGAACCTGATCTACAACTGATAAAAGCATATGTTGTGGCTAGCCAAGGCCTGCCCAAAATTAAAGGGTGGCCCCCCAACTTTGTTTTAGGTTGTAATACCACAAAGTCAGCTGGATAATTCCAGGATTCCACTGAGATAATTAGGTCTTCAATGACTCCCTCCAGTTTGATTGTGGAGCGGTCAACTAATTCTAGGATAGTTGGGGTGTCTTTGATTTCATTTTTCAATTGTAACAGTTGTGAGGTTTCCAGAGTCATAATATTGATAGCAACACCTAAGTCTACCAGGACTTGAGGGATTATCATTTTTCTGATTTGTACTGAGATGGTAGGGTGGTTGGGATCACCATATTTAACTGGGGGAACTTTACCTGACATTAGTGTAGAGAATTCTCCCATGACATGAACTATAAGGGGATCTTTAATTTTCCTACCAGGTTTCTTAACACAAATGTCTCGCATAGTCCTGACATAAATTGGTACATCTCGGAGTGCTTGTAATAGAGGAATTTTGACATAAAGGTTTTGTAATTCCCCTAGAATATTGAAAGCAGGTGGCTCAGGCATTTTAGTCAAAGCTAAACGCTCAAGAAATGGTGGTTTTGATGTTTCAGCAGCATTGTTAGAGGACGATTGTACCTCTTTAGGTACATCATGCTCCTTTGTTTCCTCTTTATCAGAAGAGGTAACATAAGCTATGATAGGTTCTACTATTCTCCCAGATCATAAATGAATATCATTGCATTGTGCAGGGAGAAGAGAAAATGTAGGCTAGTTATGAATATCAATGCACTGCACAACTTTATTATTGGGGTTAGGGTTAGGTTGTACAGGTAGTTGGGGCCTCATTATTTGATTGTTTGGTGGAGTACCTGATGGTAAGGAGAGTGGTTGCAGGAATTGTTATTGAGGTAATTGATTTGGAAACGGGGGTTGTTGCCCTCTCCAATTTGGATTGCATTGGTTCAGATACGGTTGTTGTTGTTGTGGAGGCCAAGGAGTCCACATTGACGAATCAACAAAGGGAGGGTTAGTTTGTTGCATGGGTGGGTAATTCATTTGATTTAGGTATTGCATTTGATTATAGGGAGGGTAATTTATTTGATTAAAGAAGGATAGTTATTTCAACAATTAGAAGGTGTAAATGGCATATTAGGATTCATACCTTGTCCCCGCAGTTGCCATTGTCTTCTCTGTGTCAGTAGATAGACAACTTCAACTTCTTCATCAGTTGGTTGTAATGCTGCCTTGATTCTTGGTAAAGAAGGGCATTGTTGAGTTTCATGATCCTTATCACAGATGGTGTAGATTGGATTTTTGTCCAATGGACATTCCCTTTGTGGGTGCTTGTCTTTACATTTAGAACAAAAGATGGACAGAGCTGCTTCTGCTTCGGCTTGTTTCTTTTGAATCTGCTGGGTATCAATTTGTGAGGCAAAAGATCTTAACATTTCAGTTTTGAAACCTTCAAGTAAATTACCTATTTCGGCTCTTGTTTCTCCCCCACTGGCTGATTTTTGGACTCTTGAAAATGTGGTGTCCCTGCTATTTGATCTATTCCTTGAAGCTCCTCTTGAACATCTTTTACATAGGTTAACAATTTCATCATATGATTCTTTAGATATGTCCCCTTTTCCAAGCATATTCAACATATCTAGACATTCATCCCTTACTCCTTTTAATAATATTGTTTTAAGAATATCTTTACTTACATCGGGGTGATTGGATCTTTGCAGATTATACTGTAGCCTTTCTACAAAGTCCTCCAGATTATCATCTTCTTTCTGTATCATCTTGAATAGTTCCTCCCTTTTTTCTCTTGTTGGGCAATAGTCCTAGTATTTATGCGGGAATTTCTGTTTCATTTGATCCCATGTTGTGATTACATGACCTCCAAGACTCATAAACCATCTTAGTGCATTTCCTTTCAATGTTGCTGGAAATAGCTTTAACTTTTGAGCATTGGAAATGTAATCATAACTTCTGCATAATATGTCAAACTCAAAAAGGAATTCATCAGGATCCTCTGAAGATAAACCATGAAAGTTAGGTAGTGCTGAGAGTGGAATTTTCTTCATGGGAGCTACCCCTTTAGGAAGATCACCAATAGGAAATCCTAATGTGGAAAAAGAGTTTTCATCATTTACCTCTCTTTTAGGACCTGCATGTTCTTCATGATGAAATTCTTCATTGTACTCATCCATGTTTTCTTTTGTTTGCTCCCCTGCTGTGCTTGCTCTGTCCTCAATGTTTCTTGATGGTTTCTCGACTGTCTCAGGACTCCAAACCTCTTTCCCCATTTCAAAGTTTGCTTGAAAGGAAGGTTGGGATTTCGGTTTCCGAGACTTTAGTCGTTGAGCAGCAACAGATTCAGATTTTGATATGATCTCGTCGATGTAAGTCTTTCTTCCTCCTCTTCCTCTACCCCTGCCACCTGTAGTTTCAATTTCTTTGGGGTCTCCACGTCCTCTCATGCAATATTTATATCTGAAAGAACATAAGTTATTTTGAAATCTATAATTACCTTCCCCGACAATGGTGCCAAAATGTTGGTCACTATAATTGCTTATTTAACTAAACAATCAAGTGCTACATAAATTGTCAAACCAGGGAAGTCTTTTTATTTCAAAGGTAATCACACACTGTATATGCTCAATCTCAAAAGAAATCTAGAGTTGTAGTAAAAATATATTAATCACACCTTGCCTTGAATAAACTGAAGTTCTACTTTGAATTACAGAAAAGCAACCTACCTATTGTAGAGTTCAAAGTTTAAAGAAATAATTATTCAAAGAATTCTGGATTACATTAAGAAAATAACAACCTAGGAAAAAACTCTTTCAGGACACTGCAAAAGGAAGGACCAACTATTCTGTAACAGAGAACAGGACCCTATTCCCCAAGCAGGAATCTTCAACACCTGTTTCTGATCATCACACTTTCATGAACTCATTATTAATCGAAATGATTGACACACACTGAAGGCTAACTAACTCTTAACAGAGAACAGGACCCTATTCCCCAAGCAGGAATCTTCAGCACTTGTTTCTGATTGGCACACTTTCATGAATTCACCAAACAGGATTTCTAACTAGAATGATTAACAGTTACCCAAGCATGAATCATATGAAAACAATGTAACAATCAGTAAAGCAGAGTTTTAGCAAGATAGAGTTCAGTAAAGTAGTGTTTCAGCAAAACAAGGTTCAGTAAAGTAGTGTTTCAACAAAACATAATTTAATCAAGGCATGAACAGAAATAACACTAACACACTACAAAGCTAATGGGTGAATCTTGTGAAGAAGGTGGGCCCTCCCTTCTCACAAGATTCCTCTGAAATGAAAGGAACTAGAAAGAAATGCTCAGAACAGTCTTTTATTCATCTGTCAACTGTATCATATTACAATGTCTGAAGTAAAACATGTCCTTCTCTGTAAATTCTTTCTTACCCAAAAATAAAATCCTCTCTAATGATGATTTCCTCTTATTTAAAGAGGAGAATCCCTTTGATACAATTTGATCATCAAATTACATGTGTACATCTGAGTCCTATTCTTAGTCGGCTCAAATCTCTATACTGGAATAGGATATCCTAGTCTCCCGTAACAGAATGCTATTACAATAGTTGAAAAGGTGCTAAGTGAGGTGTTGTTGTTGTGGCTGGAGTAACAACTTATTTATTTATCCTCTTTACTGCTATTGTATGTTGTTTCAACATCGCAAATCGTGGGCTATTTCAGCAACGGGATTTGCATTCTGACTGTTTCAACAACGTGGTCTCACGCAGCAGCGATGGTTAATTCCTTCTCAAGGTGCGGCTGTTGTGGTCGGTGTAACAGCTTTGTGTGAATTACTGTTTCAGCATCATAGACCATGGAGAGTGTGAGTTGTTGTTTCATCATCGTAGACCATGGAGAGTGTAACAACTTCTTCTTGTGTGAGTTGTTGTTTTAGCATCGTAGACCATGGAGAGTGTTAGTTGTTGTCTCAGCATCGTAGACCACGGAGTGTAACAACTTCTTCTTGTGTGAGTTGTTGTTTCATCATTGTAGAACACGAACTATTTCAGCCACAGGGTTTGCGTGCTTTTAACTGTTTCAGCAACGGGCCTTCAAACAACAATGCCAATTCGCAGTTCGAACTATTTCAACACTTATATATTTATGATCAATGGTTAAGTACAAGAGTAACGTAAAATTATATGGAAAATAGATTAAACATATAGTAAAGAGAAGAGACGTTATATACCTTTGGAAAGATAGGGTAAGGTGATAATGTGAGTTTAAATGTGAGTGAAAAAAGGATGTAATGGTAGCAAAAACTGTGAGCAAAAAGGTACATTATAGGGTCCTAACACGCGCTTGTCCCTTACCCACTGTCGGATCTCCCCTCTCACCTCCTGACATGTATCTTCCACTTCCCCTCCATGTCACATGCATCATGTTGTCGTGTCTCCCCTAACCATTCACACCCCTCTGCCTCCATGTCTTCTCCTCATGCCACATCACCCTCTCTCTTTTACACCTCAGCTCCCGCATGTTGGTACCCACGCTTTCCTAGTCACCATTCTTCCATCGCATCCTTACACATGACCACCTAGCATGCAACATAGTCTACCAGTCTACACCAGTTGCCTTGACTATCCCTAATCGTCTTCCTCCACGTCTGCCTGCATGTTCTCTCTACGAAGGCCTGACAAAGCACAGGTGGTAAAAAGAGCAAGGTGAAGCTGGCACATTTTCTAGGCATGTCTTGATCCTGATGAAGATAGTTAATGAAGCATGGGGGGGGTGGTTGAAACATTGTCTCCCCCCATAAATGGAAGGATTGGAATTTATGGTTAAGGAGACATGACTGTCAGCGAGTCAGGTCCCTACTAAAACACATTGCATCTGTTAAAATATCGCGTCTAACTGGAAGCTACATGAACAGTCTGCCAGAGAGCATGTAGACGTCAATCCTTGAATGCATTGACTTGACCACACATCTGGAGGTTGTAGTCACTCCTGAGTATATGTTGGCATTTTTTATATTTTGTCACAGTTAATGGTTGAGAAAGGCTCCCGTATTGTAAAGTTTTGATGAAAATATGGTTCTCTAGTTATGTAGCTTGATTTGAGACTTCTTGTTTAATGAAAGTCATCTTTCTTCTTCATTTTATTTTCCTCTGATACTGAAGTGTCCATGTTTGACTGATTCAAGTGGATTTTTATAGTTGGATTGTGATGGATGTTTGATTACAGTTCTTTTATAATGTTCTTTAGTTTCCTGAAACTCTAAATCTGAGAGGATATCGTTTTCTGAGTTTTTCCTCCTTAGGTTGCTTCAAKACCTGATGTCCATAGCAGACCTTTGCATTCTCCTCACCAATTATTCCTCCTATTCACCTTTACTACAACTGACTAACTAAAGTTGAATCAAGACCCCAACTGCTTGTGCATGCTGGTCTAGTTTTATGAGTTAAAGTGATATTATCTCGAGTCTGCGCCCATTTGACCTCTTTAAAATTATTCATAGTGACATATATTATGATGGGTAACAGGCTTACCTTCAATGCAATTTGAAGGTGAATTCTAGTGCTAACATTTCTGGTGCTGTTTCTAGGGAGMGAATTGAAGAATTTTCCCTGGGATGAATGACAAAGATTATTGGTTCTAAAGGTGCATTAGAACTCAGTACATAAAATATTGCGACTTGCACCTGGAGACTCCATTGTTTTGATTCCACTATTTCAACTCCACTATTTCAGTTGTGGCTTCCAGAGGCAGACACACAAGGTCTACTCCACAGATACCTCTAGCAATGCTTGAAGATGACCTGGAGAAAAATATCAGAAAGAGGAAGGCCCCTCGAAAAGGAACTTCAGCTTCTACACCTAGTGACTCTGGTAATTTTTCGGATCCCTCTTTACAAACTCCAGTAGCTGCTTCCCATTCTCCTGTTATACCATTTGTTGGAGTTTCTAGAAATTTAAATTTTGGAAGTTTTCATGTTGATTTCACCTCTCCTATTCTCGGTATAGAAGGAGAAAGTTTTGACACCCCTGATTCCCTTGAGGTTGTACCGTGGATTAATTTCAGGACCTCATAAGACTTTCCCACTTTGGGTTTTATTACTCCTCCTCCTATTCGAGTTGCTACATTAGAATAAGGGCACACTTCTATTCCCATAATCCCTATATCCTTTTCTCCAAATCCTCATCTTTTCCCCATTCCTCTCAGAAACATAGTCCCAGTCTCCCTTGTTCAAACTCCATCCCCTCCAAGTTCTCCTCCAGTTCACATCCCGATGGCAGGTGCTAATCCCCCTAAGAACATAATGGATGCCATAGTGGCTGCTAGATATGCCCCTATTGTCCTACCTCAACATATAAATTCTCTCCCAGCTGGTGTCTACATTAAGCAGTTGCCTAAGTTCACATGTGAGGGAGACATAACTACAAAGGAGCACCTCACAACCTTTTATAGTTATGCGGATAATTATGTCATTGTGAACGAAGATGTGTGGATGAGAATTTTTGTTCACAACCTTGATGGAGAGGTTAGGAAATGGTTTAGGGCCTTGGATCCTAGATCTATTGATGGGATTCAAGCCCTAGATGATGCATTCTTAAGACATTGGGGGGATAAAAAATATTTTCTTTACTATATTACAGAGTTTGGATCACTGAAGAAAGGAGAAGGGGAATCTGTTTTTGACTTCTCAAAGAGGTTTAATAAAATGTA
Source organism: Picea mariana (assembly GCA_032191745.1). Taxonomy (NCBI): domain Eukaryota; kingdom Viridiplantae; phylum Streptophyta; class Pinopsida; order Pinales; family Pinaceae; genus Picea; species Picea mariana. The sequence goes on along the minus strand of JASDQU010306882.1, from coordinate 4,816 downwards.
TAATAAGATTCCTGCTGAGATTAAACCTATAGAAACCTCTGCAAAAATTAATTACTCTAGTGCCTTTGACCTTGATTTATGCCTCGTGTTAAGAGAAAAAAGAGCCACTTTCTTGGCTCATATGCAAGATGCAACCTTGGAAGTGGAGTCCAATATATTGGTAGTTGACAAGATTAGGAGTAACGTTGATGGAGAAAGAAAAAAAGGTAGGTCTGAGGCTTCAACCTCTGGTTCCTCTGCTACCCCCCTCAAATGGATGAAGTAAACAAGTTACTAAAATCACTTTATGCTAGAATGGAAAGGTTGGAATTGGAAATAGAGCTATAGGAATCCCCCTAATGCTGAAAATAGGGGTAACTTCAGAAGGCCAAATAACACCCCCCAGATTATCCAAAGAGATCAAAGAGACAGAGATAGGGATGATAAGAGGATTCAAGACCCTCTCCAAAATAACCTAGTTATTGATGAAGAAGGAAAGGAAGAAGAGGTTGATCCTAAAATACATTGTCTTGGAGACACCTCCTCATTTCCCCATTTAACCCAATCTGCATATGAGGAGTCTCTCATGGACAACCAACTAAATGAGATGAGTAAAGGGGATAAGACCCATAGTAGTCCCAATAAATATAACCTCAGGTCCAAAAAGAAAGAGGGGAAGTCTGAAGTTTCTGATCATCCTACCAGAGAAAAAAAAATCACTAAAGAGGTAGTAGACAACAACAAAGAAAAGAAGACACAAAACTCCTCACCAGTAGCCAAAAGTCCTATCCCAGAAGTTTTAAATTTGATCATGAAATTCAAAAGATTAGGATCCCTGTCCCCCTGTCAGAGTTGGTCAAGCATGAAGTCTTCAAAAGTTGCCTCTCCAAAATGTTGTAGCACGAGCCTTCATCTCATTCCATTGATTCAGTAAATCTTCAAGATGAAAATCCAGTAGTCATCTTAGGTCCTTTGGTAGAAGATAGAGATGATTCATGCCACCCCTTATATATATCAATAAAAATACATAATAAGGTAATGCATAACTGTTTGATGGACTCAGGAGCATCTCATAATCTCATACCCAAAATTGTCATGGATGAACTTGGATTAGAAATCACAAAAACTTACCATGACTTATATTATTTTGACTCTAGGAAAGTGAAATGTCTTGGGGTCATCAAAGATCTAGTTGTGACCTTGTTTTAGCTTCCCATGAAAAGTGTGACCATGGATATCATGGGGGTTGATGTTCCCCACAATTTTTGCATGCTCTTGTCAAGATCTTGGATAAAAATACTAGGGGAAACCTTGCAGATGGACCTCACCTATGCTACCATTCCTATGTTTGGGGGGAGCATGGAAAACTTTACAGGGAATCTCAATTGGCCGACATTATTAGTGACAAAGAAAACCCACCAACCATCCTATATTTTCACTTGACACTGATTTGGGATCCAGTTTATTGCATCTCATTGATTCTCCTGAGCCTCCTCTTAAAATAAAAAAGAAGCCCATTACTTTTTGCGAAGATTCCCCTCCTTTCACCTCTGTTTGGAAAATTTTCTTTGATGGAGCCTCTCTTCGAGAGAAGGTGTTGGTGCTAGAGTGGTGTTTTTTTCACCTACTCAAGAGACTATATCTCTATCCTACAAGTTAGAATTTGAATCAACCAATAATGTGGCAGAGTATGAAGCTCTCGTCTTGGGTTTGAGGGTTGCAAAGGACATGAGAATTGGAGAGATTTCAGTGTTTGGGGATGCTGAACTGATTGTTCATCAGATTAATTTTTTTTATCAAGCTAAGTACCCTAGGATAAGAGATTATAGAAATGAACTGCGGGACCTGGTCGACATTTTTTTCTTAGCTTTCAACATTTCATTTATTCCAAGAGAAGAGAATACCATGGTTGATTCTTTGGTTGTTTCAACAAGTAATTTCAGAGTCCCTTTGCCACCTAAATTCAAGTATGATGTAGAAGTGAAATATAGGACCTCTATACCTAACAATGTCAAGTATTGGAAAGTATTTGAGGATGACCTTGAGATCAAAATATTCCTTGAGACTATTGGTGAGTTTTCTGCATTACATATTGACCAAGATAATGATTCTGAAAGTAATCCTCATATTGATGTTTTCTTAAACAAAATTGCTAATCATCATATTGTCCAGTTGCCTAGAAATCATATTCCAAAGGGATTAGTCCCTCTGGAAAGAATATTTGACATGAATGATATGGCAATGAAAGGTAAAGGTTCAACTGAGGATGCTGATGTAGCTGAGTGCAATATTGGTACAGAGAAGGATCCAAGATTTGTCAAGTTGTCGAGCAGCCTGTTAAGGGAAAAAAGGGTTGCATATGGAAAACTGTTAAAAGAGTTTGCTGACGTGTTTTCCTGGACTTATGAAGGCCTCATAACATACGACACAAGTATCATCGAGAATAAGATCCCATTGAAGGAAGAGGCTAAACCATTTAGGCAGAAATTGAGACAAATAAATCCTATGTTGTTGCCTATCATGGAGAAGGAAGTTAAAAAGATTTTGGATTCCCAAATTACCATTCCTTTGAGGTATTTTGAATGGGTGGCCAACCTCATCCCAGTGAGAAATAAGAATGGAGAAATTAGACTTTGTGTCGACTTCAGGAACCTGAACAGAAGCTCTAAGAAGGATAATTACCCCCTGCCAAAGATGGAGCACATATTGCAGAGGGTAACAGGCGCAACTAGGATGCCCATGATTGATGGCTTTTATGGATACAATTAGATCTCTATATTTCCTGAATACATAGAAAAGACAACATTCACTAATCCTTGGGGTACATTCATGTACGCTAAGATGCCCTTTGGATTGATGAACACAGGAGCAACCTTCCAACATGCTATGGACATTGCCTTCATTGGAGAAAAGGATAAATTTGTACTCACCTATATAGATGACATTACAGTTTTCTCCAAATCAAATAAATAACATTGTTGTCATATGAGAAAGGTATTCTTGAAATGCAGAAAATTTGGTCTCTCCCTGAATCCCAAAAAGTCATTGTTTTCCATGAAGGAGGGAAATTTGTTGGGGAACATAGTATCAGCTGAAGGGGTAAGTATTGATCCCAGTAGGGCGGAAACCATCCAAACCTTGTCACTCCCTAGATCCAAGAAGGAAGTTCAACATTTCTTTGGGAAAATTAACTTTCTGAGAAGGTTTGTTTCTAATTTTCCTGAACTGGTGAAGCATATTACAACCATGTTGAGGAAATGAAATGGAATCAAATGAATTGTTGAATCTCATAATTCTTTTAATCGAATAAAGAAGGCCTTGACTGAAGAACCTGTTCTCATCAATCCTAATTACTCCAAGGATTTTCTTATCTTTTCCTTCGCTTCATTTGATATAGTAGCAGTTGTTTTATTGCAAAAAAATGTTGAAGGATTGGAGTAGTCCTAATGGAGAAATTAGAAGTGGACCCAACCCTAAAATAAGGAAAGTGGGGCCAAGTGACCTAGAAGATGCTTTTAAGGAAGCTACTTGGAGAGTATAAATAAGAGGTAAGGCTCTCCCATTTGAATCACACTTGAGAATATTGAATATCTATAAGTGTCTGAGGTATACAAATGATATATAAGCCAAAATTCTTAGGAAAGTGAAGAAAAGAAGGCCGAAATGCAAGGAAGGATAAATTCTTTTGATGGTGCTTTCTAAGGTATGTTATTTTCAGGTCATCTCACCATTTTTGCTATAACTTTTTTTCTATAATGATTCAGATCCTGAAATTTTTATGCAAGTGAGAAAACATATCCAAGTATATGTGGTTAAAAATTAAACTTGTGGGTCATTGTATTTTTGGAGTTACACTCTATGGAAAATAGGGTTCGTGGCTAGTCCTGAAACTAGTCAAAATCAGATATTTCAGGTAAAAATGTCACAAATTCTTAATAAAAGATCCAAATTAAGTGAGATAATTTTTTTTAGTTAGGGCATAGTCTTTAGTATTCTTTGTAATATTTTCATATCATTTCATCAAATATTTTGTGCGGGGCACGCTCTACAAGGTCGCTCTCTAGAATAAGCCAGAATTCAACAAGGTATGTCACTTTTGCTATAACTCCTTTTATGAGAGGTTCCAAGTAGTGCCACTTGGAAGAATTGAATAAAACAAATAAAGAACATTGTGTATGAGTTTCGGATCTTTATACATTACAGGTTCAAAGTTATGATTACTTCAAGTTAGGGTTGTTGACTAATCCAAAACTAGGCATGTGAGACTAAAGAAAAGTTTGATGAAAATGCTAGTCTCTTGTTTTTAAAGTTAATAAAGGTTTGAAGGAATGTAATCATATACACCAGGTCTATTACAGAGCTACAAATCATATTTGGATGATGAAATTGATGAGGGATTTTGGTTGAGGTACATGTTGAGTACATGGTTGAGACAAGTAGTTGATGAGTTGGCGCAAATACATGAAGTGTATAGTTGATGATGTTGGTACATATTGATGAGTCATAGTTTATGAGTATTTGACACATGATTAGTACATGCTTGGTACATGGTTGGATGCACTTGTTTATGGTACAGGTTGATTACAGGTTGGTGCATGGTTGATGCACTTGTTTATGGTACAGGTTGATTACAGGTTGTGCATGGTTGATGCACTTGTTTATGGTACAGGTTGATTACAGGTTGGTGCATGGTTGATGCACTTGTTTATGGTATATGTTGATTAGAGGTTGGTGCATGGTTGATGCACTTGTTTGTGGTACAGGTTGATTACAGGTTGAGGTACAGGTTGATACATGGTTCAGATTTATTGGTACAGGTTTACAGCGGTATATCTCA
>JASDQU010306881.1:107669-117822 GCA_032191745.1 Picea mariana | reverse complement strand
GTTGTTAGTGGCAGTTGAAGGCAAGTAAGAGGGAGTTTAGTGATGAGTTAACTTGACATGGTGGAGATCCCAAAGAGGACGTGTGCCCTCTCTTGAGAGGTGGCGCACTCTCCTTGAGAACGCCAATCCCAAGGAGAGGCGCACCTTCCCTCTTCACATGTGGCATCCTTTCTCGCTTGGGTTGAGTTGTGGCGCACTTGCTTGGAGTTTACTTGAGATGTGGCACTCATCCACTCTCCCAAATGGCTCGTCCACCTTGGGATGTGTGCCCCCTCTCCTTGGGAAGTGCACCCCTCTTCCTTATTTAAGCATCCTTCCTCTACCTCATTTGGTTAATGAGAGTTTGGGCTGAGATTGCAATTGTACTGCTATTGTAATACTTTTGTTGGAATAAAGAAAAAGCATTGGAGGTGAAGAAGGTAGTGTGCATCATTTGTGTGGATGTTGGATGTCTTGTGCTTATTATATGAGGTAATCTTAGCTTAGTTTCTTGCATGTAATTTTGTTAATTTGGCCTTTGAAGGGGTGTTGTCACCCAGTAGGATAGGATCTATTAAGTTAGTTTACTTCTTAGATCTTATTGTTTTTCTATACTAGAGATATTTGATTTACATGTCTTTTCAGTTGATTAACATGTTATCCAAGTCTCTTTTGTAGGAAGCACCCTATTTAACAAGTTTTTTGCAATTTTATTAAGCTTTACAGGGCCTCGTTCTTGGAGAAGTGGCTGGACTAGCCTAGTGCAACCTTCCACAAACTCCAAGCCTCTCGAGAACGTAGTCCCTCGGCATCTCACTGGAAGACCCCATAGCCCAAGGATCCTGAACTTCAAGCTTCTGTCTCTCTCTCTCTCTTAAAAAATTGAAGTTTTCTTGGTTACTTTCCTTTGCATGCAAGTAGATCTAATTCCTAAATATAAATCCTAAATAGATCTTTACTTTTGCATGCATGCATGCATAGATCTAGATTGCACTTTCAATTTTTCTATCATTTAAACTAGATTTAGCATAAAAAATTTATCTTTTAAGCAAGTTTTCTAGCTAGATTTTAAGAGCTAAAAGGTAGATTCATTAGAAGAGCTTTCAATATCATATTTGGAAAATCTCAGTGCCTATTTGTTTGCTGTTCGAAACAGCAAACAAAATCCACTAATAAAGTTGGCTTTTTTCTTGCTTTCTTGGTCATTTTTTGCTAACTTTTGTCTAAATTTCACTTGGTAATTTTTGGCTTAAGACAAACAAATTTTGCAGGCTGTCCCAAAAGCATTTTGGGCAACTTTCCATTATTTTAGCTTGCTGTTTTTGCAGATTGGACGAACAGCTAGGAGGAAGTGTTGCCCAATTTTCGTGGATCCAAGGCATCCAGGACCTCTCGGAGCGCCTCTCCTTCATCCTTTTTATTTCTTTTAATTAATTTGTAAGTTTGCTTCATCCTTGGATTATAAAAGGACAACAAACTTTCCTTTTAAAGATTGTAACTTGAAGGATTTAGTGGGATAACCCACTAGCCCTCTCATCCCCCCTACCCTGGGGAGATTGTCTTTTTTTTTTGCATTTCATTTTGCATATGTCCAATTTTTCTTAACTATAAAAGATAAAATCAACCTAAAACGAACCAAGACATAAAGTGAAACATTTACTTTCCTCTTTAGATTAGTTAGCTTAGTTTTCATTTTGTAAGTTCATTTCAAGTTACTTCAATTTTTACAAAGTAACGAACCTTCCCCGTCAAGGCCCTATTATGCTCTCGGCCTTGCAAGAATTTGCTTGATCTTGGCATGATACAGAAAGGGCTTGATTTGTGTGGAGCAGTCTAATTAAGGAAAACCTTTTGCCATTATTGCTCAATACGGGATCCATATTGGCAAATTGCTTGTGAGTTCAGGGGGATACTTTGAGATTCGTTCTCTCTCCGTTGGAAGTCCTTGCAATTTCGCTTGTACCCATTTGAGGGATAATAGTTAAAGGAAACACGCACTAGATTAGATCTTTCATTTCTCGCTTACAATCTCCTACAATCGTGAGTGGATCAACACTATCAGTCCACCTCACTCAACTAACTTAAATCCAAGTGAAATCCTTAACTAATAAAACTTGTCAAGAGCAACTCACAACATTTATCTTGTAGTAATACACATTTTCATTCGACACTGGTCTACAATATTTCCATTTGCTTATTATCAGTTGCTCTCATTTGCTTGTGAAGTACTTCATTTGCTTAATCATTTTGCATAAGAAATCTTTGGATGTGTCAATATAAGTTGTTAGATTAGCATTTTCTTTTGTTTCATTTAGCTCCTAGATTAATTGTAATTAGCATAACCAACCTTAGATTATTTTATTAAGGACTACCCCTCTTGGCTTCGCTAGGAGTTAGCCTAGACGGAGGAGTCGAGTTATCAGGGGACAACAACCCGATTTGAGACTTGCTCCCAAGGCCGCACCCATTGGATTGAATATTTCTTCCACATGACCCGAGGTGCGAATTCGGCAATAACATTCTTTGGTGCCGTTATCGGGGATAAATCTTTTTATTCCCAGAATACGACTTTTGTTTTCGCTTCTTTTTTTGTGCTTTTTTTGATGCATCTTGTTTATTAGAAATTGATTCGATCATCTAGCGACTCCACTTCATAATAATTCTACAAGGCACTCTACAAGAAGGAACTCAGAGGGTCTACTTAATTTCATTCCTGAACCCGAAAAGGTTATCGAAGGAGATTAAACAAGTTCACTTCTCGTAGGATCCTTCATAATCTTGGATCCGAGTCCATTTCTGATATTCAATTTTTGTTTAATAATTCTCAAGTAGAAATGGATGATTTATATGCACCTATTGATTTTTCTGCAATAAATGGTTATCCTCATGTWATTCCAGAGAAATCTTTAGATAAGATCCTCTAGGGTAGAGTGCAAAGTGGACCACTCTCTCCAAGATAATCAAAACCATATGCCATAAGGTGAAAACATGTGCAAAAATCATCAACCTCTTCAATGCTATGGGCCAAAAAGGGTGGAGCACTCCACCAATAGAGTCAAATTTCATGTGTCAATAGTATGAAACCTCGTGCAATACCATCAAGCAATTTCATTATCATGGACAGAAAGAGAGCACTCTAGGGATGTGTGCTACAATAGTACATCACTCCAAATATGTGTGTAAAAGCTTTCCGAATGGCATGGCAGACTCCCCAAGACATGCGCCTAGGGATATGTTCTCTAGAAAAGGATGCACCATCTCAATGAACACCCAATCAAGTGAATGAAGCACAAAACTTAGGGAGGACCCTTAGTTGATGGGTATCCTTCTCCATGCATGCAGTAGGGGTCAGCAAATGGGTAAACATGTATGCGAGACTCTCATCAAGGCTAGCGCTCCATCAAGATAACATGCTAGCCATCCAACATATGTGATAATGATGCCAAAAGTTGATGCTCTATGAATAAGCATGTATCGTATCAGCAACATATTGGCTMWCAAGCCAATGTCTTCAAAACGCAACCTGCCTGGGAAAGGTCTTCAGACTGGGACAATCCTTATGCTACATGAGGGGTAACACCCATAATCAAACCAGCATGATGAAATCACACTGATCTTAACTCTCCAGTTGTGGATGCAAYCTGGGGRTTAATAGCTATTCGTAGAAGAGATTTAATAAAGGARGTTGCAACTGCTGAGGATTAAATACAGATCACACTGTCGGTAAAAGTTATTCTTTGGAATTATAATTTTGTATAGATAATATTCCTTGCTCACTTATTGAACAGCAGATTAGTGTGAACATCATTTATTATTTACATGTCTTTTTCAAATCTTCTTACAGATCTATGTCTATTATAAGTTGAGGAGAAAATCTCGATTCACTCATTCATTCTACTTTATTGGAACATTAGCAGGGGAATCGGTTAAAGTCCTGGGGTATGGTCATCTTGGAGATGGTAACCTACATCTGAATATATCAGCTCCCAGATATGATGACAAGGTGCTTTTCAACTACATATTATGTAATTTAATATCAGACTAATATTTAAATTTGAGTCTATTCTTCCAGTTCTCTGTTTTGACAATAGATCCAAAAGGGTAAGATTGCATGGCACTTATCTTCACCTATCTACACATCATGTAATTTGTAAGATTTGGCTGTTGACACCCTCCATTTTTTATACAGATATTGGAACAAATTGAGCCTTTTGTGTACGAATGGACAGCAAATCACAGAGGCAGCATTAGTGCAGAGCATGGGCTGGGTTTGATGAAAGCTAATCAAATATATTACAGCAAAGCTGCTGAAGCGGTAACATCTGTTTGAGACTTCCTATTTTGTTACTAAAGTTGTCCCTTTCACCCTCATTGTTACTTCAGTTGGTTTTAGTAGGTCCATTCCTAAAAATTCTATTTATCTAAAGAATAGAGTGGTGAATGCAATTGGGTCTGTTTGATATGTATGGTATGAAATAGGCAGGACAAAATCAAGGATATTGAAGCTTATGTTGCCTTCAATTAATATCCGACATATTCTTCCTTCGGATGGTGTATGGTTGACAATATGCTTTAAACTCCTTGATATTCATAATTCAAAACAAGTCCAAGCATGAGGTGTGGAGTCAATGTCACCACATGTGCTGCTGACTGTACTTAATTTCTCTATAGATTTTGATATATATGTTGTTCCTGCTATGCAGGTGCATTTAATGGCTTCTTTCAAGAAACTTCTAGACATCAATGGTATTATGAATCCATACAAGGTTCTTCCTCACTCCATACTGTCGCCAAATGCATCTGACATTTGATGTGTAGAACATCTCGGGTTGTTGTGCACATGACTAGTATTGCAATAAACACATGGGACTGGAATGTTGTTATTTATTGCTTTGATTATTATAGAGATGTGCTGGAAAAATATTATGAAAGAAAGAAAGAAAGTATTTTTAACGTCCACGAGGCTAAAAATAGCCTATGGGACAGATTGTTTTTCCATCTGGCTTTTGTATTCAGCCCTTTTCCTTTGAAGTTTTACAATAATCGCTCCCAGCTTCTCAACAAACTCTTTGCTGAATAGATTATTCCAAGAATTAGCTGCCAGAATACCTGCATAATTTTCCCTGCTGTCTTTGAGGGCCTCACATTTTAAAATGAAATGTTTTTCTGTTTCCACTTTTCCGGACGAGCATAAAATACTTACTCTTTCTTCCCACCTTTCTTTTGGCCTTTTCCAGCGCCCTGTTTCACAACAGAGTTGATGAGAATTAGTCCTTAATTGAGCAATAAGAATTTTAGATCTCCAAGAAATGATGTAATGTACCATATACTTTCGATTTGGTGGCGTATCCCATTTATTTTTATTTGGCACAATTCATGGTTTTGAAGTTGTAGGTTGATTGAAATTGATTATTATGCTGATCACATTTTTCCTCGTTAATAAATTAATAGCCCCTTGATGCTTACTAAATAATTCACTATTACTATAGAGAAAGGATTTAGAATATGAGTCGTTTACTAGGACCTCTATTACCTTTTTGGACATTAATCTAGATACAATGTCTTTACTCCAATGTTAATAGGATAAAGTAATTTTAATTAACTTACAACTATGCTTAGAAGCCATGTCAATTCATGCATAAAAAATGTTTAGAAAGTATCTTGAATTTTTTACAATTAGTATTGTTTCATCTTAACTTCGGATCCATCATGTGTTGATAGGAATCAAATCTACTATAGCGAAAACCTTTTCTAAATTGAAAAAATTTGAGAAAAGTTTTGCATTTCGAGGATGAGGACTTAAGATGAAACTATGCTACCCGCATGCAATTGTTTAGAAAATTAAAACTAAGTTTGATAACATATCTCATTATATAATTTCCTTTGCTAATAATTTGTTCATCATATATTTGTTCTAACAATATATGTTTATTATATTTGCATATATATGTTAATTATATTCATATTCTATTCACATTCATTTTATTTTCATTTTCTTATCTTAAGTATTTTGACATTATGTTTACACCTTGAGGGATTTGATCCCTTTGGACGCATGATAGATCCAAAGTTAAGATGGATCTACACTAGTTCTTAATGTATATGTGTGTGTGTGTGTGTGTGTGTGTGTGTGTGTGTGTGTGTGTGTCACATGTCAACTCCATGTTGAGCATGGAAGGAACTACACATATCCCTTATGCTAAGCAACACACCATTAAATTATTTTAATCACAATAATTTTTTTTACTTTCAGTTGTTATATATATATATATATATATATATATAGAGAGAGAGAGAGAGAGAGAGAGAGATATTTGATATTAAAATGTTTTACTTAACTTTGACATTGAAATATTTTATTAATGGCATACATGGTTCACATTGAGAAAGTGTCTTTAATAAGAATTTTTTTATTTTCAATTGCCTTATATTTTATTTATGGCTGACATTAAAATATTTTTTTTGTTATTAATATTTTTTAATTGCCTTATATTTTATTGAAATATTTTATTTATGGCTAACATTGAAATATTTTTTTAATTTTCATGTGTCAACTCCATGTGGAACGAATTACACATCTCCCTCATAATGGGTTGTAGAAAGCACCTTTTGACACAACAAAATAGTATTTTTGTACTTAGAAAGTATTTAAACAAGAACATAAATGTATATTTTTTTAATGGAATCTAAAAAATTAAAATTTTCTCAGTATCATAACTTTTTTGAATCATGGTATATAGGAATGTTTCTTTAATCCACTTCTATTGCAGCTTTGACCCTTGCTTTAGGCCCTTCTAGATCTACCAAGGTGGTCTCTCCTTAGCTTGAAATAGAATCCCTTCATGCAACAAGCAATTCTTTCGAGGCCCCTGCTTTCTCCAGCTGTCCTAATTCAAGATCCCCTTCCTCTATCATTCTCACTAGCATATGCCCATGAACTCACTTGAGAATGCTCTCTAACATGGGTCCGATATGCATATTAAGGCAGCTATGGCAATCAATTATTTCTCCAAATGGGAAACAAAGACATGGGGCAGCTTAAACCAAGTGTCTTTTAGTCAATGGTTTTGAACCAAAGGATTCGTCCATGGATGTTTCTCTTAAGAAGACCAAAATGTAGTCCTCCAAGGAAATCGGTAGTTTTGTAGTAAGGCCAAAGTTTAGCAGCTAGGTTTTAATACTACAAAAGAATATTTTGAGTCTCTACCTAACCTAGCATCCGGGTTAGATTGCTTAGCATTCCCTCCTTCCTTTCAGTTGCAAAAAAATCTTCAAACAATTGGTAATCATTTAGAGAAATTTCTTGCTTTGGGACCAATCCCAAATAATGGTAACTCTCTTATCCTAGAATTTGTAAGAAATGAATGTCAGTTAAGGAGTTCTTGAAAATGTCGTTAAATTGGGTAATGGGAATTAGTGGCTTTTAAGGAGACTCCATGTGTTGATTGGCATGCATTTTTAATCCTTCGACATATGCAAACCATTTCCAATATCAATTAATATGATACTTGAGGCAAATTATGTGAGCCAATTGACACATGCTATAATGAATTTCACACATTGATTGAAACACAATGAAGAATGACAATTGTGGTATCAATTTAATGGCTAATCAATGAATGGACCTTATCACATCTACTAACAAACATAACTATGTGTAGATTGACATGTCACCAAAATTTTTGAAACTTACAGGACGCAACTTATTAATGATGGAGATGCATCATTGCTTAATTAATTCACAAAGTATAAGGAAAATAAAATAACAAAGTAATTAYCATTATTCAAAATTTCAAACACTTTGGTTGCACGAAGAAGATGCATATAATTCCAATGAAGAAGACCACAAAGCAATTATTGTTGAAATGCTCAAGGCAAGCATAACCAACTTAAGAAGTGTACTCGCTCAACCCTATGAAACCAAATATTCATAAAAAATGACATGATTGTAACCAGTTATGCATAATTGTACTTGAGGGAGAAATAGACACTAACAATGGTGCTTACATTTTTTTCAAATTGCAAAGTGGCTTTAAAGAGCTAGGACATTCAACTAAGATTGTTTCAATAATGCAATTGAAATTTAACCTTTCTAAAAATAACTGGAATTGAACCTATTTAAAGGAAAAAATATATTTTTTTGTAGCTCGTTCTTGAAAGGTTGAGGGTGAGAGGTAAATGAGAATTTTTCTTCACTTGAAGAGATTGTTGGGTGCAATTTCTTTATAAATATAAGGAAAGAAATTGAAATGGCACTACTTTAATTTGAAACCCACCAAAACAAATTATTGTTGTTTCCATTATAACAATTTTGAAATTTGACTAAGATAGTGAACATATAAATTCAACTTTCTGCCTTAAATTGATAAATTGGCTTTCTTACTAACCATGTATTCTTGTAAAAGAATGCACACCCTTCAAACATAAACAGTTTCCAAAGAAAAATGAAACATTCATACACTAAATCATGAGAGATAATTTGAAAAAATTCCTCCCATTTTTTTAAGCGTCATTCACAAAAAATGCTCTTAATAAAACACCAAGCCTTTTATTTATAAGTTGGATATACATGAGTTTAACTTTTAAATCAAGGTTAAAATTCAACCTTGGGTTAGAAACGATCATTCCTTAGGGAAGAAATCTCCTCATAAAGTTTTATTTGACCTCTCCATGGTAGTCAAGAGTCCACTCATGTGGTGTCTTTTAGGCCACACGTACAAAAACATTAAAAATCCGTTTACATTGTACAAGATTAAACAATAACCCTTCCCCGCCTTAAAATATGACTCCTCATCTTTTCCATATCCAAAAGATTGATGAAATCTTTAGAAAAAATAAACAAATATCGTGTGCATAATATAAAAATCAATACCTCACATTAAATATTATGTTGGGATTCATGAGAGAGCGAATGGAATGAATGGAAATAGCCTACGAACCCTAATTCCTAAAATAATTGGGAATAAAAGAAACACCAGAGAGCATTGTTATCGCTCAGTTTGTAGGATAGGTTAAGTAGCTTGAAGGCAAAAGTCAAATTGGCGTAACATGAGCTTCCCCCACCCACTGTCACCTCGATGGGGGGCTCTTTCTATTCAGGGTGGCTAATCCCAAGGGAGACATCCCTATTAATCTGGGGTATTGAAGGAAAAGAATCAAGGGTTCAAGGCTCAAAGGTTAAAATAAGATTTCCCTTCACAGATTACTGCCAAGAAGATAGTCAAAGAGAAGGTATTCCACTGAAAGGGCACCTGTTTGCGAGACAAGGCAAATGATAAAACTAAAACGTGCAAGCAGTGGTTAGTACTTCATAAGTTAATGACTATCTTTAATATATATGAGCATAAATAAATGTAATTATTGACGAAGTCAATGATTGCAATCAAAGCTATGGCTTATAATATTACTTCTTCAACAAATACAAAATGATAAAGCATTCAATGTTCAATATCAATCTTTGAATTATCACAACGCATTAAATATCATAAATATGCTCACATATATAATGTTGTTGCGTCACTATGCTTACTAGAGGGTGATGTCAAGCTTGTTCTAGGTTAGTTTTGCTAGACTATGAGATGGACGTTTTGCTAATTAGGCCAATGAAAATAACTAATACTTCAAAGTCTATCAATGGATGACAATGCCACAACGTTTTATGCCAAACAAGAGTTCAAAAGAGGCAAGACGTCATCTTAGGGTTAGGGTTAGTAAGTCGCTAGGGTTAGTTAGGGTTTCAATTAAAGAGTTTTGAGAAGGTTGTTTTAACACTATAGACTCAACGTTGTAGTTTTTAGACTAGTGCCTTAGGGTAAATGGAGTCAAGGAGTAAGGCTAAAGGCTTGGAAGGATATAAATCTAAGGACGGGAGAGTTAGGCTTAATGGTGCTGCAATGGCAGGGCCATGAAGTCAAAACCCTAAGGGGAGGATGCTCATTCCAGTGTAGCTTAAGCTAGGCCTCATGCTCCTCCATCTTTCCTTAAAACTCTTTGGCAAAACGGCTAGCTTTAAAACATAAATCTAGGGCTGAAAAGTGTTGTAGAGCCAAGGCTTTTCAAACCCTAAGAGTCAAACCCTAGGTGTAAAGTCAATTAGGCCTAGGACATCTTCTTTCTTCAATCTATGTTTCAAATCTAACTCAGAAAAAGAAGAATTAGTGTAGCAATGGCTAGG
>JASDQU010306881.1:90838-106303 GCA_032191745.1 Picea mariana | reverse complement strand
CCATGCACAAGAACACAAGAAGTATCATGGGAAACCCTTCTCAACAAGGGAAGAAAACCCAGCCAAATCCTTTTCTATATTCTTCAAGAGAAAGACCTTCACCACAAAGAAGCCTATCACACAAGAGGGTGCTCAAACCCTAGAAGACTAGCACCCAAGAGAGGTGTGCAATTTTCCCAAGAAGGTGTACTTGCTGAAATTTCCAAACTCACATGAAAGATCTGATTCCTCAATGGGGAATTGACCTTTACTTGTACTAACCTGAACTAGTCAATTACCAGTCACATTAAGGTGGGTCCGACTTGTACCCTTTACATTACAATTATGGTTACATGTAGGTCTGACTCTTGAACAATATAACAAGAGATATTATACACCCACTAGTGCTCATCCACTAGGGGCACATCCATAGGGATGTCCATATCTCTGGCTCACTGCATTACATAGAAGAACCACTTCTTCACTAGTACTCTGCCACTAGGATTACGTTCACATGTGGTTCTCCACAGGCACGTCCACTCAACAGATCTTCTTTCCCACTACATTACATAGGAGAGTCATCTGGGGTTTCTCGTCAACTCTTCTTCTTAGAGGAGGCTAATACATCATCTTCGTTTCTGTTCTCATGACGATGCACCCAACACTTTGGGATTTCACGCGTTCACCTTGTGCTCAGCCACAAGCACGTCCAACTCTGCAAATCACCTTTCTCACTGTGTTACACAGGAGAATCATCTGGAGTTCTTCTCAACTCTTTATATGGAGGAGGTCATCTCTACGTTCCAGCTCTGTCTCAGATAGGAACCACACACCCTCTTCATGGGCTTTCTCTCAGGTTTGCAAGCTGGAGAATATCTCACATGGCTGCAATGATCCACATCTCACAAGTTTGTAAGCTGGATAATGTCTCACATAGTTGCAATCATCAACACTCCCTCTCATCTAGAGAGGCATTCTTCATCATACCAAGTCTCACACGGATGTACTTTGAATTTTGTCTTAGCTAGAGTCATCAATACTCCCTCTCAACCAGGGAGGCATTCTTCGCCAAGTTAGTTTTGTGAATATGTATGGAATCTACTCATGTGTAGGAAGGTGCTGCATGTGTACGATTTTCCTCTGCAACATATCTATGATATAAGGATATTTCATCTCATCGTGTTTCGATCCATCAGGGAACACTACGTTCTCAAGGAGCTCTATACACGGCTCTTGGTTATCATCATAGGATCCATCTCATGGTCAAGTAAATCTGTCAGAATCTTTTGAAGCCACATTGATTTGCACACTCACTTCTATATACTCTACCTCTGTGGTACTCAAGACTGTAGAGTTTTGTTTCCTGCTACATCAGGAAACCATGGAAAACTTTACGGTAGAACATCAACTGGATGTGCTCTTCCAGTCCATTGTACTTCCTTCTCAATCTGAATCAACATATCTTGCAAACTCAAGTTCACACTGGAGGAATATCTCAGGCCATATCCAATTGTGCCTCGTATATATCTTAAAACATGTTTTGTTGTTGTTTAGTGAGTTTGTCTCGGTTGACTCATGAAATGAATAAGCACATTCACTCCATGGCATGAATCAAGTCTAGTGTTAACCAGATACATCAGTGATCCAATCAGTTGAGGATCAATCTCGTCTGAATCATCATCAATCTTCTTCTTTTAAATCCATCACGGTGGATTTTGCATTCTGTCATACTTGAACTTCTTTAATATTTTCATTGTATATTTTCCTTAACTCAGGAAAATCTCACCGTTCCTATGTCATACTTCTTGTCCCAAGAAGTAGTGCATCATACTCATATTCTTCATCTCGAATTCAAAAGTCAAGGATTACTTGTATCCAACAACAAGGCTTTCTGAATAAGTCATCAAAATCAGGCTCTCGTCATCAACACTGTAATGATATAGGTTTGGATCAGCAACACTCTTGCTGAAATCCAAACTCATCAAGAATTTATCTATCTGATATAGTTTCCAACTCATGGATGGTAGTACAGATGGAAGTGTATCGTGTTTTTTGAATCAAGTGTCTCATCATAGACAACTCCCTCTCTTTGTGAGAAACCTCTAGCTATAGATCTCGTTTTTTATTTCTCGACACTTCCATTAACTGCATGATTGATCTTATAGATTCACTTGGAAGTTACCACAGACTTCCCTTCTGGTCCCTGAATAATATCTTATGCATCATTATTTAATATATACTGGTATTCTTTTGTTATGGCATCTTGCCATACCTATTCTCCTGTTGCTTCTCTAAGACAAGGAGATCTCAGCATCAATGAAGTGGCTCATGACTGAAGGATAGCTCGAAAATCTCTTTTTCTTTCTTGGGATGTGCCTTGAGAGGCTTGTATGTTTCTCTGCCTCTTGCAAAGTGAGTCTAGGTAGGCCTTTTATGACCTACTGCAATATCTCTGAACATATCAACTGGAGCAACTGGAATAATGTTTGTCTCCCTCTGAGTTGTTGAAGGGGGAGAAGGTATTGTCTTACTGTTAATCTCCATCTGAGATTCTCTAGATCTTTGAAAGACTATCTCTTCTTTAAGGACATCGTATCTGCTTGTCTCAATCTATCTCTGACTAGGGATGTCGATCTGGAATGTCTTTGAATATTCATTGTATCATTTCTTCTTAAAGGATATAGCTTGAACTTCTTCTCTTTGGGTACATGAAAATACACTGGGCACCCAAATAACCTGGAGTGTTCAATCTTAGGCTTCATTCCGGTGAAGACTTTTCGGGAGTATGTTTTTCAAAGTCTGGTGAAGACTCTTGTTCTGAACATATATTGTTCCATGCATGCTTATGCCCATAGAATCATAGAAAGATTTTGATCCTCTCTGCCAGAGTTAACATGGATCTATGCTCGTTTAATACATTAATATTCTAATATATATTAATATATAATAGTCTTATTGCATTGGTTTCCCTAATGATGGTTCTATTCTTCCTCTTTCTCAAATACTTTCAACTCCCTCTGAGTCAAGTGTCTCCCTCTGAAGGATAAACATATTCCTTTGATCTTAACCTATCTGGAATAATAAAACAAGAGGAACCAAAACAAGAACATCTCCTAAAGGAGAATAATGAGTGCATCTCTCGAATTAAAACAAGTTAAGGATTGTTGTCATAGCTACAACACATACTTGTAATGTAGAAAACTTTAGAAATATAGGTTAGAGGAATGACAATTACAACAATCAAACCTGGAGTCTTCACTTAGAGTGTGTTTTTCCTCCAAATGCACTGAGATCCCTCTGGATCCATGACTTCAGCAAAAGGTTCCTTCCTCCTGCAATTTCCCTCATGACAACGATACAAATAATATACATACAAGTGCATACCTGAGGGTGCTGATATGATTTCTCCAATGGCTCCTGGCTGATATTTGTCCTCTTAACATCTTCATGAAGGAGGTATGTCATAGTGACACATTTTTGTATCACCCACAATAAGTCTTCCTTTGAAGTCTTGTCTCCCAGAAACTTGAAGTTGCTTGATCCATCAAGCTTAACTTCCATCATAGTTTTGTTCATCATAATTATAGAAAACCTAACGACTAGGCTAGGCTAGCACTTTTAGGTTTTTTTGGGCTTATGACTGCCAATAATAAGCCTTTTAAATATGGGAGAACACTGGTAAGCTAAAGATCTCCTTCAATGAGTTGCAGAAACCCTAATACTGAAATTTCTGCAAAAATTAGTGAAACCCTAGAAACCCTAGGGCCAAAAAGTCAAAATGCTCGAAAATGGAATATGAAGCTTGTTGGAGGTGCGTTGAAGGAGGCCGTACACTCCTACGCAAAAAATAGCCCCAACATCTAAGTATTAAAGGATGAAACTGAGAAAGAAGGAGGGTCGTATGGAATTTCTAGAAACCCTAGAAGGGTCGTACGATTCTGCAAAAAGAGGATGGTTTGCCTTGAAGTTTTGTGCAATGGGTTCTTCAATAACTATGCTCTGAAACCATTTTAATTTTTCAATAAGCAAGTTTAAGTATGAATTTCATTCCATTTTTAGCATTTAACCATAACCATTAATGTTGTAGCAACCAAGATCACAAGAAGAAGCACCATGCACAAGAACACAAGAAGTATCCTTGGAAACCCTTCTCAACAAGGGAAGAAAACCCAACCAAATCATTTTCTATATTCTTCAAGAGAAATACCTTCACCACCAAGAAACCTATCACACAAGAGGGTGCTAAAACCCTAGAAGGCTAGAGCCCAAGAGAGGTGTGCACTTTTCCCAAGAAGGTGTACTTGCTGAAATTTCCAAACTCACATGAAAGATCTGATTCCTCAATGGGGAATTTACCTTTATTTATACTAACCTGAACATGTCAACAAAAGTGTCTATTGGCACAACAGACCCGACCTCACTAGCTTATCATATAATTAATATTAACCAGATTAATTATCTTTTACATTAATTACCAGTCACATTAAGGTGGGGCCAACCTGTACCATTTACATTACAATTAGGGCTACAGGAAGGTATGACTCTTGAACAATATATCAAGGTATATTATACACCCACTAGTTCTCATCCACTAGGGGCACATCCATAGGGATGTCCATATCTCCATCTCACTGCATTACACAAAAGAACCACTTCTTCACTAGTGTTCAACCACTAGGATTATGTTAACCTGTGCTTGTCCACAGGCACGTCCACTCAACACATCTTCTTTCCCACTACATTACACAGGAGAGTCATCTGGATTTTCTCGTCAACTCTTCTGCTCAGAGGAGGCTAATACATCATCTTCGTTTCTGTTCTCATGACGATGCACCCAACACTTTGGGATTTCACATGTTCACCTTGTGCTCAGCCACATGCACATCCAACTATGTAGATCACCTTTCTCACTGCGTTACACAGGCTAATCATCTTGATTTCGTCTCAACTCTCTGTATGGAGGAGGTCATCGCTATATTCCAGCTCTGTCTCAGATAGGAACCACACACCCTCTTCCGGGTCTTTCTCTCAGGTTTGTAAGCTAGAGAATATCTCACATGGCTGCAATGATCCACATCTCACAGGTTTGTAAGCTGGAGAATGACTCTCATAGCTGCAATCATCAACACTCCCTCTCAGCGAGGAAGTCATTCTTCATCATGCCAAGTCTCACATGTATGTACTTTGAATTTTTTCTTGGCTGGAGTCATCAATACTCCCTCTCAAATAGGGAGGCGTTCTTCACCAAGTTAGTTTGGTGAAGATGTCTGCAATCTGCTCATGTGTAGGAAGGTATTGCATGTGTATGATTTTCCTCTGCATCATATCTCTGATATAATGATATTTCATCTCATCATGTTTTGATCCATCAGGAAACACTGGTTTCTCAAGGACCTTTATACACGGCTCTTGGTTATCATCATAAGATCCATCTCATGGTCAAGTAAATCTATCAAAATTTTGTGAAGCCACATTGCTTCACACACTCACTGCTATATACTCTTCCTCTGTGGTACTCAAGGCCACAAAGTTTTGTTTCCTGCTGCATAAGGAAACCATGCAAAAATTTACGGCAGAACATCAACCAGATGTGCTCTTCTAGTCCATTGTACTTTTTGCTCAATCTGAATTGGCATATCCTGCAAACTCAAGTTCACACTGGAGGCATATCTCAGGCCATATCCAACTGTGCCTCGTATATATCTTAATACATGTTTTGTTGTTGTCTAGTGAGTCTATCTCGGTTGACTCATGAAATGACTAAGCACATTCACTGCATGGCATGAATCAAGTCTGGTGTTAACCAGATGCACCAGTGATCCAATCAGTTGTGGTTCAGTCTCTTCTGAATCATCATCAATCTTCTTCTTTTAAATCCATCACGGTGGATTTTTCATTCTGTCATACTTGAACTTCTTTAATATTTTCATTGTATATTTTCCTTAACTCAGGAAAATATCATCGGTCCTCTATCATACTTCTTGTCCCAGGAAGTAGTGCATCATACTCATATTCTTCATTTCGAATTCAGAAGTCAAGGATTACTTGTATCCAACAAAAAGGCTTTATGGATAAGTCATCAAAATCAGGCTCTCGTCATCGACACTGTAATGATATAAGTTTGGATCAGCAACACTCTTGCTAAAATCCAAAATCATCAAGAATTTATCTATCTGATATAGTTTCCAACTCATGGATGGTAGTATAGATGGAAGTGTGTTGGGTTTACTGGATCAAGTGTCTCATCATAGAAAACCCCCTCTCTTTGTGAGAAACCTCTGGCTATAGATCTCATTTTGTATTTCTCGACACTTCCATCGGCTGCATGATTGATCTTATAGATCAACTTGGAAGTTACCACATACTTCCCTTCTAGTCCCTAAATAATATCTTATGCATCATTGTTTAAGATATATTGGTATTCTTCTATTATGGCATTTTGGCATACCTTTTCTCTTGTTGCTTCTCTAAGACAAGGAGGCTCAACATCAATGAAGTGGCTCGTGACTAAAGGATAGCTCGAAAATCTCTTTTTCTTTCTTGGGATGTGCCTTGAGAGGCTTGTATGTTTCTCTGCCTCTTGTAGAGTGAGTCTAGGTAGGCCTTTTATGCCCTACTGCAATATCTCTGAACATATCAACTGGAGCAACTAGAATAATGTTTGTCTCCCTCCGAATTGTTGAAGGGGGGGAAGGTATTGTCTTACTGTTAATATCCATCTGAGATTCTCTGGATCTTTCAAAGGCTATCTCTTCTTTAAGGACATCATCTATGCTTGTCTCAATATGTCTCTGACCAGGGATGTCGATCTGGAATGTCTTTGAAGATTCACTGTATCCTTTCTTCTTAAAGGATCTAGCTTGGACTTCTTCTCTTTGGGTACATGAAAATTCACTAGACACCCAAATAACCTAAAGTGTTCAATCTCAGGCTTCGGGAGCATGTTTTTCAAAGTGTGGTAAAGACTCTTGTTCTGAATATATATTGTTTCATGCATGCTTATGCCCATAGAATCATAGATCATGTGTTATTGCATTGGTTGCTCCAATTATGGTTCTATTCTTCATCTTTCTCAAATACTTTCGACTCCCTCTGAGTCAAGTGGCTCCCTCTGAAGGATAAACATCTTCCTTTGATCTTAACCTATTTGGAACAAGAAAACAAGAGGAACCAAAACAAGAATATCTCCTAAAGGAGAATAATGAGTGCATCTTTAGAATTAAAACAATTTAAGGATTGTTGTCATAGCTACAACACCTACTTGTAATGCATCAAAATTTATAGGTTAGAGGAATGAAAATTACAACAATCAAACCTAGAGTCTTCACTTAGAGTGTGATGTTCCTCTGAATGCACTGAGATCCCTCTAGATCCATGACTTCATCAAAAGGTTCCTTCCTCCTGCAATTTCCCTCGTGACAACGATACAAATAATATACATACAAGTGCATACCTGAGGGTGCTGATATGATTTCTCTAATGGCTCCTGGTTGATCTTTGTCCTCTTGAAATCTTCATGAAGGAGGTATGTCACAGTGACACATTTTTGTATCACCCACAATAAGTCTTCCAGAAACTTGAAGTTGCTTGATCCATCAAACTTAACTTCCATCATAGTTTTGTTCATCATAATTTTAGAAAACCTAACGGCTAGGCTAGGCTAGAACTTTTAGGTTTTGTTGGGCTTATGACTACCAACAATAAGCCCTTGAAAGATGGGAGAACATTGGTGAGCTAAAAAGATCCTTCAATGAGTTGCAGAAACCCTAATACTGAAATTTCTGTAGAAATTAGTGAAACCCTAGAAACCCTAGGGCCAAAATGTCAAAATGCTTGGAAATGCAATTTTAAGCTTACTAGAGGTGCGCTAAATGGGTTCGTACACTCCTATGCCAAAAATATCCCCAACGTCCAAGTATTAAGGGTTGAAATTGAGAAATAAGGAGGGTCATACAAAATTTTTGGAAACCCTAGGAGGGTCGTACGATTATGCAAAAGGAGGACGGTTTGCCTTGAAGTTTTGTACAATGGGTTCTTCAAAACCTATGCTCTAAAACCATGATGATTTTTCAATAAGAAAGGTTAAGTATGAATTTCATTCCATTTTTAGCATTTAACCATAACCATTAATGTTGCAGCAACGAAGATCACAAGAAGAAGCACCATGCACAAGAACATAAGAAGTATTCTGGGAAACCCTTCTCAACAAGGGAATTAAACCCAACCAAATCCTTTGCTATATTGTTTAAGAGAAATACCTTCACCACCAATAAACCTATATCACAAGATGGTGCTCAAACCCTAGAAGACTAGCACCCAAGAGAGGTGTGCACTTTTCCCAAGAAGTTGTACTTGCTGAAGTTTCCAAACTCACATGAAAGCTCTGATTCCTCAATGGGGAATTTACCTTTACTTATTCTAACCTGAACCTGTCAACAGAAGTGTCTATTTTCACAATAGTTTTGACCTCACTAACTTATAATATAATTAATATTAACCAGATTAATTATCTTTTACATTAATTACCAGTCACATTAAGGTGGGGCCGACCTGTAGCCTTTACATTACAATTAGGGTTACAGACAAGTCTGACTCTTGAACAATATAGAAAGGGATCTTATACACCCACTAGTGCTCATCCAATAGGGGCACATCCATAAGGATGTCCATATCTCTGACTCAATGCATTACAGAGAAGAACCACTTCTTCACTAGTGCTCAGCCATTAGGATTACGTTCACTTGTTCTTGTCCATAGGCACGTCCACTCAACATATCTTATTTCCCATTACATTACATAGGAGAGTCATCTGGAGTTTCTCTTCAACTCTTATTCTTAGAGGAGGCTAATACATCATCTTCGTTTTTGTTCTCATGACGATGCACCCAACACTTTGGGATTTCACACGTTCACCTTGTGTTGAGCCACAAGCACGTCCAACTCTGCAGATCACCTTTCTCACTATGTTACATAGGAGAGTCATTTGGAGTTTTTCTCAACTCTCTGTATGGAGGAGGTCATCTCGACGTTCCAGCTTTGTCTCAGATATGAACCACACACCCTCTTCAGGGGCTTTCTCTCAGGTTTGTAAGCTGGAGAATATCTCACATGGATGCAATGATCCACATCTCACAGGTTTGTAATATGGAGAATGTCTCACATAGCTGCAATCATCAACACCCCGCCCCTCCGGAATCCTTCCAAACCACTACCCAAAACCACTCACCTCTCTCCGCCAGAGTACCCCACTTTCACCTGCCATATGTACCATCCTACATACTCGTTACCTAATCAATTCACTCCCCATGATCGTTAACCACCCCGTCATCACCCCGCGCCATAACAAAAACCTATATCACGCAGTAAAACCCCACTTCATCAACCTGTAACGCCATTTGCTGATGTAGATATTGTGGACACCGTGCCAAAACAAGCTTTCAATCCAAATGCCACAACTGCTCACCGTCAACCGGCGCATGTTACCCGGGTAATCATAGTTTTGCCATTGATTTACCTTAAATATTTTTCAATCATGGCCCCCAAATCCAAATCTGCTGAAATGTCTGAGAACCTGATTCTTCTCCCTCTTGTCAACCTGGATCACATCCCCTGGAAGATAAGGATTACAAGATCACATAGCCAAATTGTGAATTCAACTTCTTTGAATTGAACTCTTGGCTAAAATATATCTTCCTGGATCAGATCGATGAAATTGGACTCTGGGAGTCCAATTTTCCTTTGTATATGTTCCCTCAGACCTACCATTTCCCTGAATTCGCCCTAAAATGCCAAGCTTGTTATTCGCCCGACCAAAGGGCTATCGTTTCCTCTTCTGGTGAAACCTTGTTCACAATTACCCCTGAATCCATTGACCAGATGCTGCAAATCCCAAGAAGCGAATTTGCAATCCTGTTTTCCATTGAAGCTCTGAATGACCTATACCATAAGCTCACCTTCCCCCAAAGAGCCCAGATTTTCGAGATTTTTCTACCAGAAGATGCCCAATTTCCCAAGAAAAATCCCCCTTATTCATATTCCATCTTCTCTGTCAGGGCCAACCAGATCATTTCCATTCTTTGTTACCTATTAGGATATTTCTTAGATGAATGGGTAGATGACCCTATCTTAGGTTTTTTATCCATTTTTTCCACAAAAGAAAGAGCCACAATTAAATTTAATTTCAGTCAATTTCTGGATGATAGCATACATGATCAAATTTTCAGGTTTTCAATAGAAGGAATGTTCAGATATTCCTCAGTCCTGGTATATTTGTTCTTGTTTTTTTAGTCAAACAGGTTTCCAGTTTCTCTTTAGAAATTAAACCAGGACAGAAACCCACAGTCAGTGACCTCATGGACCTCACTGGTGATGAAAAATTCAATAGAATTCATCTTCAAGGACTTCATAGACCAATTTTATCAACCAGTGGTTTACATGCTAAACAATAGCAAAGAGCCAACGATCAATGAAGAAATTCAGAGAGTCCTTCACCTCTCTGATCTAGCTAAGACAAGGGATTGGTATTTATACCAAAACCGCACAGAGATAAGAGTATATGGATGTGAGTTTCCACCTTACAGATTGCCCAAATACCTCCCTGTGAGGATATTTTCACTATAATACATTAGATAGATGGTGAATTCAGATGACATCCATTTTGTTGCAGTCAATAAGAAACAACAACTTAGAATCATGACTCAAATTGGTCCTTTCATCTGCAATAGTAGATTAGAAGGAAAAGAGGCAGATAACCTCTTGAAATAGATGAGGTTTACTCAGAGTTCCACATGGTCTTATGACCCATTTGGTGTCATCTCATAGCTCGGATTAAAACAAAGGAGAACTCCTTATGCTCACACACAGAAGCCAGAAGTGGAGAAGTATATGAACCAAACAAAATGACAAGGAAACACATTGCTAGAAATAGAGGAACAACCTGCCCCTGTCATTGCATCACATACCAACACATCTCAAAAGAAAATAGAGAAGAGAGCAAGAAAGGAGGTTTCTCCTTCAGTCACAGAGGTATCAGCCGAAGACTTCCAAGTTTATAGAAAAAGGGCCAAGACCAATCATGCACCAGACTTTCTCAAGGAAGGAGAAATGCAATCCACCATAGTCATGGAGGGACCACACTCTTCATCCTTTTCATACAGTCAATTCATAGTGTCTACATCATCATCTCAAAAACAAACTGACACTACCCTGTCATTTGAATCAACTCATGAACAAACAAAGTCAAACATCTTTGACAAATACAAGCATATCAAACAGAAAAATGAGCTCCTCAACAACAACACCTATGCTCAATTCTGGAAGCATACCTCCATTGCTCAACACAGGCTGTTGTCAGCATTTGACATAGAGAGAGGAAGAATGAAAATGTCATTCCTGCAACCACAAGTTCCTCATCCCAAAACAACTGCAGACTACAAGAAGACTTCCTTTAAGTTTGATGTGAAGGATGTTCATCCAGTGGACCAAATGGATATGCATAGGCAGAAAGGAGAGATGATATTCTCTACCTTGGCCACCACCTCAATGACTGCTTCAAAATTGCAGGTGTCCCTAAAAAACATCCGGTCCCAATTGAAGATGGAGAAAATCTCTTCTTTGGCCAAGGAAAACAAAATCAAATCACTAGAAGAATTGGTGCTGAAGATTGGGTATGAACCAACAAATGTTAAGGAAGCATAGGATTTATTTAATAAGAAGAAGAATGATATAGCATCTATGAGAAAGTAGATGAAGCTTCCAGCTATAGAGGATTCACAAGACAAAGAAGTGGCTGAGACTAAAGGCCACAAAGAAGAAATGTTGAAGCTTATCATGGAACATAATGCATAGATAAGAGAAATGGAAGTATAAATGGATAAATTGGTAAAAGAGAAGGAAGATAATGTGAATATGGTCATGATTCCACTGGAGGCAGTCCCTCTAACATTAATTAGAACAACAAAAGCATCTACATAAGCAAAAATTCCATCATCAATCCTAGTACAAGTTTCATATGCATTTGAGAAACTTGTAAAGCCCATGGAAGACATGTCCATCCAAGGGGAAGAGATCAGAAAATTGCACGAAGAGGTAAAGAATTTGCAGGAGCTGAAGTAAATGTTCCAAGCCAGTCACCATGCATAAATGCATAAGTCTCAAAGGCTTAGTCAACAACTACAACAATTACAGAAAGAGACTGTCATGGAAAATACCTTAGCCTAAGATAAGGAAAACATTTGGGTGGATATCAACAAGTCCATGTCAAAAATGTGGACATCCATATAGATCATCTTTGAACAACATGAATTGGTACAGAAGGCCAGGGAAGCAATTGAGAAAATCAAAGAAGAATTAGGAGAAAGACCCACATAGGCCACTGAGCTCATCATATTTCTAAACTCCAAAAACAAGCAGGAGTTAGAAGAACTAGAAATTGAAAGACAGAACAGAGACCATCCTTGAGATCAAGAAGGTCCTGACCAACAAAGGATTATTGTTGCAGCTAGAAGAAAAATCTCAAGTGATGGAAATAAGAGTACATATATTTTTCAGTAAGTTTGAAGTGCTACATAAGAAATGTCTTCCTGGACTATTAGTACTCAATGACAAGTTGATCACTCTATCAAATTACACACATAAAATCAATGCAGTGGCAAAGGACAGTTCCAAGTTTGCAGGGATACAGGGAAGCATTATTGGTAAAGATTTCCTGGAGACACTACAGTTGGACCTCAGTATTCAACATGAGATAAAAGATATCTTCATCACCAAGCCTACTTTTTCCAAGTATATTGAAATGGATGAGATATACAAAAAGTCACTCAAGATTTCTATCCAAGGTAAAAAGAGATGGGAAGATCTATGCACTTTACTTGAGTAAAGACAGTTTTGAGGTTCGAGTCAGCATGGAGCAACCAACCAAAGTCAAAGATATGAGTCACCAACCACTTCCACCAAATAAACACCAAGGATCCGAGCAAATCAACAAAATTCCTATATTTTTGTAATTTGATATTTAATTAGTCAGATATTTCCTCCATAATATCCTAGTCATTTATGACATGATCTATTGTAAATATTTTTATAAATACTTCTTCCTTCGAAGTATAGAGGGTTGATTTTTGTACCCAGGAGCTATTGTGTAATTTTTCAAAGGATCGACCAGTAATAAAATAGGCTTATTCACATGATTCTTGTGTTAGATTGTTGGTGATGTCTTTCTCTCTTTGTCATATGTTTTCTTATGCTCTGTGATCATTTCATGTATTTCTAATTCTAATCATTAAAAGAAAGTTAATAGAACAAAATTTATCTTGTATACTTTGTCTCTGGTTTTTTAATGATCTATATGTTTTCATCTGAAACTGAGTGAAGGAATTCTTAACTTCTCCTCTGCTTGGTGGAATTTCTCCTCTTGTTCTTTCCGACTCATTCCATTTAATCTCAATAGATACAACGATTTTACTACCCTTCCCTATGAAGAAAACCTCATAAAATCTGAATTTGATCCTCCTCTTTAAATACAGACCCCATAGCCCAATGGTAAATTAAGCATTCTTTCAACCAATTATTACAAACAAACAAACAAAATTGAACTGTCATAACTAGATTAACATTTAAAAATTAAACAAATCTAAATCATACAGATAGATCCCTCTCTGAAGCTGGCAGGGTTAGATCCCAGCTTCCAAAGTGGTTTGATAGTTACCTCTGTTAATTTCTTCTACCCTTCTACAACCTCTGGAAATTACAGAGTGATAATAGTCTCTAAAGAATAATGAGTCATTTGTATATGATATGTTGATCTTACAAATGAGACTTCATTGAGTATTTAGACAGAACTCAAGAGGTAGGAAACCCTCCCCAAGAGGGGTTATGGGCCCACATAATGACTAGGCTAGCCTTAACACCTAGGAAGATAATAAGTGAATGTTGACTAGGTTGGATTTAAGCCAAACCCTAGAAACATAATTACTACACAATAATTATTATGAAGAGAGGTTATACATGGCCTCATGTGAATATTAAACTATCATTCGAGCATGTCCCCTTAAGTTGAGCAAAAGGCCATGGAGAATAATGATGAAATACAAATGACAGAGTGGGTTGATGAATGCCCAACTAAAACACATTTGAAAGATCTTGAATATAGCTATGGGAGCTTGATTACAATTTGAGAGTGGATTTATGGATCTACCCAATTCCAATACACCTCATAGAGCTTAAATATCATTGAGAAATCTCAAATATTATCTAAGAGTGGGTTCATGGATACCCAACTCAAATACAACCAAGAGTGAGAGCAGCTTTAGTATAAGTGAGAGTGGATGTTCCTACCCAAATCAAATAGGGTCTATCATGGTTGAGATACAAAGATGAGTGGGTTCATTGATAACTAGCTCAATACAAAGGTTAGTGGATACCCATCTCAATATAGGGTCAACCTTATTCACAACACCCCCTGCGCCGCCTTAATATGAATAGGAGGCCTTGGAGAGAAAGAATTTCATCATAACTCCCCCCTTTAATGCTAAATGTGGGTCATATAGTGAAGATATAACCCCCCTTGAACACCATATCACCAACAACAACATGATTCCACAACCTAGTGAAGGTATCCTCTAATACAAGTATATAAGAAGGAACCACTAAATTATATTGATCCACTATAAGTACAAAGGATGACACAAGTTGTTCATGTTACCCCCATTTTGTGGATAACTAAGGAGATTATGTCTCGAGGACCTCATGTTTCATATATGGAGTGTCAAGAGACCACATGACCAACAATATCCTTTTGCACAACTAGAAACCCGCATCGCCACCACAATGACCCAACACTTGGTCATCATCCACACTAGCTTTCCACCACAAGTCACTTGGGTCTTTCTCCATGCGGTACAAGTAAGGTATGATGGTGGGTATCATTTTAATATTTGAGGCATTCAAGCTTGTGTATTAGAGGTTATTTTTTATTATGAGATATTTTCTTTGGAAACTATGCCTTTTCCTTGTTTAAATGTTGGTGGTTGACTTGGGCACTCAAGTATATGGTCACCCTTAGGATGGGGTGTTTCTGGGAGCTTCCTTTGATGATTCATCATGTCATTCCCGACCATACTTACCATTTTCCATCATTCATTCCCCTCATAACATCATCTCTTGGGATTTTGCAGTAGACTGACCCTAGAAGGGACCATTCCTCATTTCATGGGAAGAAGGGGATAAATTCCCATAGGTGAGTTAGCTGGAAAAAGATAAAATCCTAATGAAATAAACCTTCTAGATGCTTCGCCCAGGGGATCCTGAGAAAGCAATGAAAATATTCTCCATAAGAAATTAATGACCCCGTGAAAAGAATAAACAAAAAACACTTAAAGGATCAATTGAGTATAGGGGGTCTCATCACAAGCCAACCTATCACGTCCATGGGTATCTAACGGTATGACATTACCATTTTTGGCCACCACATTAGGGTAATGGTTCTTA
>JASDQU010306881.1:60362-80161 GCA_032191745.1 Picea mariana | reverse complement strand
CAACAAAAGTGTCTATTGGCACAACAGACCCGACCTCACTAGCTTATAATATAATCAATATTAACCAGATTAATTATCTTTTACATTAATTACCAGTCACATTAAGGTGGGGCCAACCTGTACCCTTTACATTACAATTAGGGCTACAGGAAGGTATGACTCTTGAACAATATAGCAATGTATATTATACACCCACTAGTTCTCATCCACTAGGGGCACATCCATAGGGATGTCCATATCTCCATCTCACTGCATTACACAAAAGAACCACTTCTTCACTAGTGCTCAACCACTAGGATTACGTTAACCTGTGCTTGTCCACAGGCACGTCCACTCAACAGATATTCTTTCCCACTACATTACACAGGAGAGTCATCTGGATTTTCTCGTCAACTCTTCTGGTCAGAGGAGGCTAATACATCATCTTCGTTTCTATTCTCATGACGATGCACCCAACACTTTGGGATTTCACATGTTCACCTTGTGCTCAACCACATGCACATCCAACTATGTAGATCACCTTTCTCACTGTGTTACACAGGTGAATCATCTAGAGTTCTTCTCAACTCTCTGTATGGAGGAGGTCATCTCTATATTCCAGCTCTATCTCAGATAGGAACCACACACCCTCTTTAGGGTCTTTCTCGGAGGCTTGTAAGATGGAGAATATCTCACATGGCTACAATGATCCACATCTCACAGGTTTGTAAGCTAGAGAATGACTCTCATAGCTGCAATCATCAACACTCCCTCTCAGCTAGGAAGTCATTCTTCATCATGCCAAGTCTCACATGTATGTACTTTGAATTTTGTCTTGGTTGGAGTCATCAATACTCCCTCTCAAATAGGGAGGCATTCTTCACCAAGTTAGTTTGGTGAAGATGTCTGCAATCTGCTCATGTGTAGGAAGGTATTGCATGTGTATGATTTTCCTCTGCATCATATCTCTGATATAATGATATTTCATTTCATCGTGTTTCAATCCATCGGGAAACACTGGTTTCTCAAGGACCTTTATACACGGCTCTTGGTTATCATCATAGGATCCATCTCATGGTCAAGTAAATCTGTCAAAATTTTGTGAAGCCACATTGCTTCACACACTCACTGCTATATACTCTTCCTCTATGGTACTCAAGGACACAAAGTTTTGTTTCCTGCTGCATCAGGAAACCATGCAAAAATTTGCGGCAGAACATCAACCAGATGTGCTCTTCCAGTCCACTGTACTTTCTGCTCAATCTGAATTGGCATATCCTGCAAACTCAAGTTCACACTGGAGGCATATCTCAAGCCATATCCAACTGTGCCTCGTATATATCTTAATACATGTTTTGGTGTTGTCTAGTGAGTCTGTCTCGGTTGACTCATGAAATGACTAAGCCCATTCATTGCATGGCATGAATCAAGTCTGGTGTTAACCAGATACACCAATGATCCAATCTGTTGTGGTTCAGTCTCGTCTGAATCATCATCAATCTTCTTCTTTTAAATCCATCATGGTGGATTTTGCATTCTGTCATACTTGAACTTCTTTAATATTTTCATTGTATATTTTCCTTAACTTAGGAAAATCTCATCGGTCCTCTATCATACTTCTTGTCCCAGGAAGTAGTGCATCATACTCATATTCTTCATTTCGAATTCAGAAGTCAAGGATTACTTGTATCCAACAACAAGGCTTTCTGAATAAGTCATCAAAATCAGGCTCTCGTCATCGACACTGTAATGATATAGGTTTGGATCAGCAACACTCTTGCTAAAATCCAAAATCATCAAGACTTTATCTATCTGATATAGTTTCCAACTCATGGATGGTAGTATAGATGGAAGTGTGTCGGGTTTACTGGATCAAGTGTCTCATCATAGAAAACCCCCTCCCTTTGTGAGAAACCTCTAGCTATAGATCTCATTTTGTATTTCTCGACACTTCCATCGGCTGCATGATTGATCTTATAGATCAACTTGGAAGTTACCACATACTTCCCTTCTAGTCCCTGAATAATATCTTATGCATCATTGTTTAAGATATACTGGTATTCTTCTATTATGGCATTTTGGCATACCTTTTCTCTTGTTGCTTCTCTAAGACAAGGAGGCTCAACATCAATGAAGTGGCTCATGACTAAAGGATAGCTTGAAAATCTCTTTTTTTTTCTTGGGATGTGCCTTGAGAGGCTTGTATGTTTCTCTGCCTCTTGTAGAGTGAGTTTAGGTAGGCCTTTTATGCCCTACTTCAATATCTCTAAACATATCAACTGGAGCAACTGGAATAATGTTTGCCTCCCTCTGAATTGTTGAAGGGGGAGAAGGTATTGTCTTACTTTTAATATCCATCTGAGATTCTCTGGATCTTTCAAAGGCTATCTCTTCTTTAAGGACATCATCTATGCTTGTCTCAATATGTCTCTAACCAGGGATGTCGATCTGGAATGTCTTTGAAGATTCACTATATCCTTTCTTCTTAAAGGATCTATCTTGGACTTCTTCTCTTTGGGTACATGAAAATTCACTAGACACCCAAATAACCTGAAGTGTTCAATCTCAGGCTTCGGGAGCATGTTTTTCAAAGTCTGGTAAAGACTCTTGTTCTGAATATATATTGTTTCATGCATGCTTATGCCCATAGAATCATAGATCATGTGTTATTGCATTGGTTGCTCCAATTATGGTTATATTCTTCATCTTTCTCAAATACTTTCGACTCCCTCTGAGTCAAGTGGCTCCCTCTGAAGGATAAACATCTTCCTTTGATCTTAACCTATCTGGAACAAGAAAACAAGAGGAACCAAAACAAGAATATCTCCTAAAGGAGAATAATGAGTGCATCTTTAGAATTAAAACAATTTAAGGATTGTTGTCATAGCTACAACACCTACTTGTAATGCATCAAAATTTAGAAGTATAGGTTAGAGAAATGACAATTACAACAATCAAACCTGGAGTCTTCACTTAGAGTGTGTTGTTCCTCTGAATGCACTGAGATCCCTCTGGATCCATGACTTCAGCAAAAGGTTCCTTCCTCCTGCAATTTCCCTCATGACAATGATACAAATAATATACATACAAGTGCATACCTGAGGGTGCTGATATGATTTCTATAATGTCTCCTGGTTGATCTTTGTCCTCTTGAAATCTTCATGAAGGAGGTATTTCATAGTGACACATTTTTGTATCACCCACAATAAGTCTTCCAGAAACTTGAAGTTGCTTGATCCATCAAACTTAACTTCCATCATAGTTTTGTTCATCATAATTTTAGAAAACCTAACAGCTAGGCTAGGCTAGAACTTTTAGGTTTTGTTGGGCTTATGACTACCAACAATAAGCCCTTGAAAGATGGGAGAACATTGGTGAGCTGAAAAGATCCTTCAATGAGTTGCAAAAACCCTAATACTGAAATTTATGTAGAAATTAGCGAAACCCTAGAAACCCTAGGGCCAAAATGTCAAAATGCTCGAAAATGCAATTTTAAGCTTACTGGAGGTGTGCTAAATGGGTTCATACACTCCTATGCCAAAAATATCCCCAACGTCCAAGTATTAAGGGCTGAAATTGAGAAATAAGGAGGGTCGTACAGAATTTCTGGAAACCCTAGGAGGGTCGTACGATTCTGCAAAAAGAGGACGGTTTGCCTTGAAGTTTTGTACAATGGGTTCTTCAAAACCTATGCTCTAAAACCATGATGATTTTTCAATAAGAAAGGTTAAGTATGAATTTCATTCCATTTTTAGCATTTAACCATAACCATTAATGTTGCAGCAACAAAGATCACAAGAAGAAGCACCATGCACAAGAACATAAGAAGTATTCTGGGAAACCCTTCTCAACAAGGGAATTAAACCCAGCCAAATCCTTTGCTATATTGTTTAAGAGAAATACCTTCACCACCAATAAACCTATATCACAAGATGGTGCTCAAACCCTAGAAGACTAGCACCCAAGAGAGGTGTGCACTTTTCCCAAGAAGTTGTACTTGCTAAAGTTTCCAAACTCACATGAAAGCTCGGATTCCTCAATGGGGAATTTACCTTTGCTTATACTAACCTGAACTTGTCAACAGAAGTGTCTATTGTCACAATAGTTCTGACCTCACTAGCTTATAATATAATTAATATTAACCAGATTAATTATCTTTTACATTAATTACCCGTCACATTAAGGTGGGGCCGACCTGTAGCCTTTACATTACAATTAGGGTTACAGACAAGTCTAACTCTTGAACAATATAGAAAGGGATCTTATACACCCACTAGTGCTCATCCAATAGGGGCACATCAATAAGATGGTCCATATCTCTGACTCAATGCATTACAGAGAAGAACCACTTCTTCACTAGTGCTCAGCCATTAGGATTACGTTCACTTGTGCTTGTCCATAGGCACGTCCACTCAACATATATTATTTCCCATTACATTACATAGGAGAGTCATCTGGAGTTTCTCTTCAACTCTTCTTCTTAGAGGAGGCTAATACATCATCTTCGTTTTTGTTTTCATGACGATGCACCCAACACTTTGGGATTTCACACGTTCACCTTGTGTTGAGCCACAAGAACGTCCAACTATGCAGATCACCTTTCTCACTACATTACATAAGAGAGTCATCTGAAGTTTTTCTCAACTCTCTGTATGGAGGAGGTCATCTCTACGTTCCAGCTTTGTCTCAGATATGAACCACACACCCTCTTCAGGGGCTTTCTCTCAGGTTTGTAAGCTGGAGAATATCTCACATGGATGCAATGATCCACATCTCACAAGTTTGTAATATGGAGAATGTCTCACATAGCTGCAATCATCAACACCCCCCCCTCCAGAATCCTTCCAAACCACTACCCAAAACCACTCACCTCTCTCCACCAGAGTACCCCACTTTCACCTGCCATATGTACCATCCTACATACTCGTTACCCAATCAATTCACTCCCAATGACCGTTAACCAGCCCGTCATCACCCCGCGCCATAACAAAAACCTATATCACGCAGTAAAACCCCACTTCATCAACCTGTAACGCCATTTACTGATGTAGATATTGTGGACACCGTGCCAAAACAAGATTTCAATCCAAATGCCACAATTGCTCACCGTCAACAGGCGGATGTTACCTGGGTAATCATAGTTCTACCATTGATTTACCTTAAATCTTTTTCAATCATGGCCCCCAAATCCAAATCTTCTGAAACGTCTGAGAACCATTTCTTCTCCCTCCTGTCAACCTGGATCACATCCCCTGGAAGATAAG
Organism: Picea mariana; assembly: GCA_032191745.1. NCBI lineage: Eukaryota > Viridiplantae > Streptophyta > Pinopsida > Pinales > Pinaceae > Picea > Picea mariana. The sequence goes on along the minus strand of JASDQU010306881.1, from coordinate 74,918 downwards.
GATTACAAGATCACAGAGCCAAAGTGTGAATTCAACTTCTTTGAATTGAACTCTTGGCTAAAATATATCTTCCTGGATCAGAGCGATGAAATTGGACTCTGGGAGTCCAATTTTCCTTTGTATATGTTCCCTCAGACCTACCATTTCCCCGAATTCACCCTAAAATGCCAAGCTTGTTATTCGCCCGACCAAAGGGCTGTCGTTTCCTCCTCTGGTGAAACCTTGTTCACAATTACCCCTGAATCCATTGACCAGATGTTGCAAATCCCAAGAAGCGACTCTGCAATCCTGTTTTCCATTGAAGCTCTGAATGACCTGTACCATAAGCTCACCTTCCCCCAAAGAGCCCAGATTTTTGAGATTTTTCTGCCAGAAGACGCCCAATTGCCCAAGAAAAATCCCCCTTATTCATATTCCATCTTCTCTGTCAGGGCCAACCAAACCATTTCCATTCTTTTTTACCTATTAGGATATTTCTTAAATGAATGGGTAGGTGACCCTATCTTAGGTTTTTTATCCATTTTTTCCACAGAAGAAAGAGCCACAATTAAATATAATTTCAGTCAATTTCTGGATGATAGCATACATGATCAACTTTTCAGGTTTTCAATAGAAGGAATGTTCAGATATTCCTCAGTCCTGGTATATTTGTTCTTGTTTTTTCAGTCAGAGAGGTTTCCATTTTCTCTTTAGAAATTAAACCAGGACAGAAACCCACAGTCAGTGACCTCATGGACCTCACTGGTGATGAAAAATTCAATAGAATTCATCTTCAAGGACTTCATAGACCAGTTTTATCAACCAGTGGTTTACATGCTGAACAATAGCACAGAGCCAAGGATCAATGAAGAAATTCAGAGAGTCCTTCACCTCTCTGATCTAGCTAAGACAAGGGATTGGTATTTATACCAAAACCACACAGAGATAAGAGTATATAGATGTGAGTTTCCACCTTACAGATTGCTCAAATACCTCCCTGTGAGGATATTTTCACTAGAATACATTAGATAGATGGTGAATTCAGATGACATCCATTTTGTTGCAGTCAAGAAGAAACAACAACTTAGAATCAAGACTCAAATTGGTCCTTTCATTTGCAATAGCAGATCAACAGGAAAAGAGGCAGATAACCTCTTGAAATAGATGAGGTTTACTCAGAGTTCCACATGGTCTTATGACCCATTTGGTGTCATCTCATAGCTCAGATTCAAACAAAGGAGCACTCCTTATGCTCACACACAGAAGCCAGAAGTGGANGAGAAATGCAATCCACCATAGTCATGGAGGGACCACACTCTTCATCCTTTTCATACAGTCAATTCATAGTGTCTACATCATCATCTAAAAAATAAACTAACACTACCCTGTCATTTGAATCAACTCATGAACAAACAAAGTCGAGCATCTTTGACAAATACAAGCATATCAAACAGAAAAATGAGCTCCTCAACAACAACACCTATGCTAAATTCTGGAAGCATACCTCCACTGCTCAACACAGGCTGTTGTCAACATTTGACATAGAGAGAGGAAGAATGAAAATGGCATTCCTGCAACCACAAGTTCCTCATCCCAAAACAACTGCAGACTACAAGAAGACTTCCTTTGAGTTTGATGTGAAGGATGTTCATCCAGTGGACCAAATGGATATGCATAGGCAGAAAAGAGAGATGATATTCTCTACCTTGGCCACCACCTCAATGATTGCTTGAAAATTGCAGGTGTCCCTAAAAAACATCCAGTCCCAATTGAAGATGGAGAAAATCTCTTCTTTGGCCAAGGACAACAAAATCAAATCACTAGAAGAATTGGTGCTGAAGATTGGGTATGAACCAACAAATGTTACGGAAGCATAGGATTTATTGAAGAAGAAGAAGAATGATATAGCATCTATGAGAAAGTAGATCAAGCTTCCAGCTATAGAGGATTCACAAGACAAAGAAGTGGCTGAGACTGAAGGCCACAAAGAAGAAATGTTGAAGCTTATCATGGAACATAATGCACAGATAAGAGAAATGGAAGTATAAATGGATAAATTGGTAAAAGAGAAGGAAGATAATGTGAATATGGTCATGATTCCACTGGAGGCAGTCCCTCTAACATTAATTAGAACAACAAAAGCATCTACATAAGCAAAAATTCCATCATCAATCCTAGTACAAGTTTCATATGCATCTGAGAAACTTGTAAAGACCATGGAAGACATGTCCATCCAAGGGGAAGAGATCAAAAAATTGCACGAAGAGGTAAAGAATTTGCAGGAACTAAAGTAAATGTTCCAAGCCAGTCACCATGCAGAAATGCATAAGTCTCAAAGGCTTAGTCAACAACTACAACAACTACAGAAAGAGACTGTCATGGAAAATACCTTAGCCCAAGATAAGGAAAACATTTGGGTGGATATCAACAAGTCCATGTAAAAAATCTGGACATCCATATAGATCATCTTTGAACAACATGAATTGGTACAGAAGGCCAGGGAAGCAATTGAGAAAATCAAAGAAGAATTAGGAGAAAGACCCACATAGGCCACTGAGCTCATCATATTTCTAAACTCCAAAAACAAGCAGGAGTTAGAAGAACTAGGAATTGAAAGACAGAACAGAGACCATCCTTGAGATAAAGAAGGTCATGACCAACAAAGGATTATTGTTGCAGCTAGAAGAAAAATCTCAAGTGATGGAAATAGGAGTACATATATTTTTCAGTAAGTTTGAAGTGCTACATAAGAAATGTCTTCCTGGACTATTAGTACTCAATGAAAAGTTGATCACTCTATCAAATTACACACATAAAATCAGTGCAGTGGCAAAGGACAATTCCAAGTTTGCAGGGATACAGGGAAGCATTATTGGTAAAGCTTTCTTGGAGACACTACAGTTGGACCTCAGTATTCAGCATGAGATAAAAGATATCTTCATCACCAAGCCTACTTTTTCCAAGTATATTGAAATGGATGAGATATACAAAAAGTCACTCAAGATTTCTATCCAAGGTAAAAAGAGATGGGAAGATCTATGCACTTTACTTGAGTAAAGACATTTTTGAGGTTCGAGTCAGCATGGAGCAACCAACCAAAGTCAAAGATATGAGTCACCAACCACTTCCACCAAATAAACACCAAGGATCCGAGCAAATCAACAAAATTCCTATATTTTTGTAATTTGATATTTAGTTAGTCAGATATTTCCTCCATAATATCCTAGTCATTTATGACATGATCTATTGTAAATATTTTTATAAATACTTCTTCCTTCGAAGTATAGAGAGTTGATTTTTGTACCCAGGAGCTATTGTGTAATTTTTCAAAGGATCAACCAGTAATAAAATAGTCTTATTCACATGATTCTTGTGTTAGATTGTTGGTGATGTATTTCTCTCTTTGTCATATGTTTTCTTATGCTCTGTGATCATTTCATGTATTTCCAATTCTAATCATTAAAAGAAAGTTAATAGAACAAAATTTATCTTGTATACTTTGTCTTTGGTTTTTAATGATCTATATGTTTTCATCTGAAACTGAGTGAAGGAATTCTTAACTTCTCCTCTACTTGGTGGAATTTCTCCTCTTGTTCTTTCTAACTCATTCCATTTAATCTCAATAGATACAATGATTTTACTACCCTTCCCTATGAATAAAACCTCATAAAATCTGAATTTGATCCTCCTCTTTAAATACAAACCCCATAGCCCAATGGTAAATTAAGCATTCTTTCAACCAATTATTACAAACAAACAAACAAATTTGAACTGTCATAACTAGATTAACATTTAAAACTTAAACAAATCTAAATCATACAGAGAGATCCCTCTCTGAAGTTGGCAGGGTTAGATCCCAGCTTCCAAAGTGGTTTGATAGTTACCTTTGTTAATTTCTTCTACCCTTCTACAACCTCTGGAAATTATAGAGTGATAATAGTCTCTAAAGAATAATGAGTCATTTGTATATTATATGTTGATCTTACAAATGAGACTTCATTGAGTATTTAGACACAACTCAAGAGGTAGGAAACCCTCCCCAAGAGGGGTTATGGGCCCACATAATGACTAGGCTAGCCTTAACACCTAGGAAGATAATAAGTGAATGTTGACTAGGTTGGATTTAAGCCAAACCCTAGAAACACAATTATTACACAATAATTATTATGAAGAGAGGTTATACATGGCCTCATGTGAATATTAAACTATCATTCGAGAATGTCCCCTTAAGTTCAGCAAAAGGCCATGGAGAAGAATGGTGAAATACAAATGACATAGTGGGTTGATGAATGCCCAACTAAAACACATTTGAAAGATCTTGAATATAGCTATGGGAGCTTGATTACAATTTGAGAGTGGATTTATGGATCTACCCAATTCCAATACACCTCATAGAGCTTRAATATCATTGAGAAATCTCAAATATTATCTAAGAGTGGGTTCATGGATACCCAACTCAAATACAACCAAGAGTGAGAGCAGCTTTAGTATAAGTGAGAGTGGATGTTCCTACCCAAMTCAAATAGGGTCTATCATGGTTGAGATACAAAGATGAGTGGGTTCATTGATAACTAGCTCAATACAAAGGTTAGTGGATACCCATCTCAATATAGGGTCAACCTTATTCACAACACCCCCTGCGCCGCCTTAATATGAATAGGAGGCCTTGGAGAGAAAGAATTTCATCATAACTCCCCCCTTTAATGCTAAATGTGGGTCATATAGTGAAGATATAACCCCCCTTGAACACCATATCACCAACAACAACATGATTCCACAACCTAGTGAAGGTATCCTCTAATACAAGTTTATAAGAAGGAACCACTAAATTATATTGATCCACTATAGGTACAAAGGATGACACAAGTTGTTCATGTTACCCCCATTTTGTGGATAACTAAGGATATTATGTCTCGAGGACCTCATGTTGCATATATGGAGTGTCGAGAGACCACATGACCAACAATATCCTTTTGCACAACTAGAAACCTGCATCGCCACCACAATGACCCAACACTTGCTCATCATCCACACTAGCTTTCCACCACAAGTCACTTGGGTCTTTCTCCATGCGGTACAAGCAAGGTATGATGGTGGGTATCATTTTAATATTTGAGACATTCAATCTTGTGTATTAGAGGTTATTTTTTATTATGAAATATTTTCTTTGGAAACTATGCCTTTTCCTTGTTTAAATGTTGGTGGTTGACTTGGGCACTCAAGTATATGGTCACCCTTAGGATGGGGTGTTTCTGGGAGCTTCCTTTAATGATTCATCATGTCATTCCCGACCATACTTACCATTTTCCATCATTCTTTCCCCTCATAACATCATCTCTTGGGATTTTGCGGTAGACTGACCCTAGAAGGGACCATTCCTCATTTCATGGGAAGAAGGGGATAAATTCCCACAGGTGAGTTAGCTGGAAAAAGATAAAATCCGAATGAAATAAACCTTCTAGATGCTTTTCCCAGGGTATCCTGAGAAAGCAATGAAAATATTCTCCATAAGAAATTAAGGACCCCGTGAAAAGAATAAACACAAAACACTTAAAGGATCAATTGAGTATAGTGGGTCTCATCACGAGCCAACCTATCACGTCCATGGGTATCTAACTGTATGACATTACCATTTCTGGCCACCACATTAGGGTAATGGTTCTCAGTTGCATGGATGAGGGATAGGGGGTCTCATCATGAGCCAACCTTCTCATTTTCGTGAAAGTACTTGTGGGTGACATTGTCGTTACCTGGTTACCATGCCAGGGAAGTGGCCTCCAACTCACCCTATTCTACATTGAAAGAAAATACAAAGAAATAAAGATAGAAGGAAATTGATGGGCTTGGAAATAATGCATTATGGATAAAGGTGCAACACACCCTCCACAAAGGCATCAATAAATGAGATACTATGTACCCTTGCATATCATGAACCCCATTCCCATTGAGTACTTCCCCCATCCATTCCACTTCATTCACATGACTTATATAGGGTTGTTCCTAGATGTAGGGGTTTTGATCCATTGAAAAAGAGTATCATGCCAACCCTCCCACAACCAAACTTGGAAAAATGTCTAGTTTCTTAAGCACATGTTTGTATGATGTAGTCTTGGTATACATGCTTTTATGGCTCTTTTCTTGACTTGATTCACTCATCATGATGATTTGAATTGATATCCTTGGAGGGTGTATCCATTTTTCTTGTAGGTATAGGTTGGTGGCCAGTTTTGGAAGAACAAGCCCATCTTGGGCTTCCATGGGGGCAAGCATCCCACGGGATGGATGACATAGGCCCGCATGTTTGATGAGAGGGAGATTCCTTTGGAGGCCTAGAGGACAGCTGGATGGACCTATCCCATGCTTCACTTACTAAACAAATTTCCTAGGAGAGGCAAAACGTCACCTCCTAGGGCATGACGTCATATTTAGGGGCTAGGGTTTGGTGGTGGTGTTACCACTCATTAACACATGGGCGTTTTGAGGAGGATGAGGTCTTGAACATGAGGATATTGAATAAATGCTTGACACTTGGCCTTTGGAGGCTTACCATTTCTTCTCCAACACCAACGACTTGTCCCAAGTGACAAAACGTCCCCTAAAGGGGTGACCTCCATGTAAAATCAGGGTTTTATTTGTGCAAAAGTGAAATTTTAGATGAATTGTTTAATATTATTTTGTAAAAGGGGAAATATTACGGTTGTTGACCCCTAATCTTTTGTTTTCCCTAATATTATGTGAAAAACTATGTTAGCTACATTTTGTATAAATAGAGATCCTAAGATTTCATTTTGAGGGAACATAACTTTCCATTGTGAGAGAACTTGGACTGAAATTTTCGCTACACTTGGCATATTTTTTTCTTGTGCAGTTGTTTATGGCTATYTTTAGTGAATGGTTGATGGAGGAGTGAGGTGCTAGCCTTGGATGAATTGTTTCTAGATTTTATGGTGGATTATCTTAGCATATTCTTGATTTGGTATGGTTTTACTCTTATGCTATCATTTGTTTCAAGTCAAGGATTTTTGTGTTAAGGTTTAAGATATTATTAGGTTTCTTTTCAATTTACTATATAACCATAGCATATATAGGATCACTAAGAGAAACACAATCACAAGATACACAACATTTATCTTGAGAAACCCTCATGGGAGAGAAAATCCAGCAAAAACTTCCTTAATATAGATATCCAATACAATGCTAAGACAATAAACCAAAACACTAGAGAATATCCGAGACTGAGCAATGCGCCTCTCTCTTCCTTCTTCTCCCAACTGCAATTACCAAACTTGCACACTGGATGAGTGAATGAGTGAGTGTGTTAATGAGGCTCTGTATTCCTTTAGTTATACAAATTGGCAGGCGCTGGAAAGGTGTCTCTTCACTGGGCAGGGCCGACTTGTCTTCTTAGTGGTTAAAACCACTTTAATTAGCCCGTGGGCCGACTTCTTAATTTTCACAATATATTTAGGGTTTGACCAATCCACAAAAGGGGATTTGGTTAATTACAATGCACGACATGATCAATCCACAAAAGGAGATTGATATAATGAATAATAACTCAATAATAAATAGAATACTCTTTGCAGTTACAATATTTCAACACTCCCCCTTAACAAGAAGGGTATTCTACAATATCATTAGGAGAGAGAGAGGGAAATAACATCAACAAAATATGGAACACTGACTGGCATATCTATAAATCATCAGAAGTTTTTCTCATCATCAATATCATTATCCACAGTAGGGAGCTGGAATGGCATCATCATCATCTACATCAACATGGATTAGTATAACACTAATACATAATCATCATCAATTACAACACAAGGCTGATACAACATCAACAACAACAACATTACAACACGAAGGATGAAGCATCATCAACATCAACACTAGGCTGGAAATCTTCAGCACGAAGATGGCATCTCAACAACATCAACATGAAGCTAGAAATATTCAGCATGAAGCTGGCATCTCAACAACATCAACACAAAGATGGAATCTCAAAAACATCAAAATGAAGCTGGAAATCTTCAGCACGAGGCTGAAATCACAACAACATCAACACAAAGCTAGAAATCTTTAGCACAAGGTTGACATCACAACAACATCAGCACGAAGCTGAAAATCTTCAGCACGAGGCTGGCATCACAACAACAACAACATGAAGCTGGAAATATTCAGCACAAGGTTGACATAAACACTACTCCCCCTTTCGAGGGAGGTCCTTTCAGACTACACCAAGCTTATATTGAAAGTGCTCAAAATTTACATGAGACAAAGGCTTGGTCAACACATCAACAACTTGTTCATCCATGCTAACATACTGGAGCTTTATGACTCCTCTCTGCACCATATCACGGATGTAATGATATCATATTTCTATGTGTTTTGACTTGTCATGGAACACACAGTTCCGTGTCATATTTATACAAATTTTCTTATCACATAGAATTACAGTTGCTTCCATCTCCAGATTGAATAAACTTGTCAACAACTTCTGAATCCATATGGATTCATAACTGGCAAAACATGCAACAATGTATTATGCTTCTGTCATGCTGAGAGAAATACTTGATTGGTTCCTACTCTTCCATGAGATCATGGCTGACCCCAGAATGAATCAACATCCTGAACTTCTCTTTCTGTCAGAGACACTTCCATCCCAATCTAAATCAGTATAACCACTCAGTCTGAAGTCATGAGCTCCATTATAACTGAGACCAAAATCTAACGTACCCTTAAGGTACCTCATCACATGTTTTGCAGCAACCAGGTGAACACATCTGGGCTCTACCAGAAATTGATTCAAGGTGTTCACAACAAAACATATATTTGGCCTGGTGTTCGTCAGATACATCAAAAATCCAATGATTTGTCTGTACAATGTAGCATCAATCAATTCTGAGGAAGTGTCAACCAGAAGGTTCAACTTTGTTTCCATGGGTGTATTGATGGATTTTCACTCTAGCATATCAAACCTATTCATTATTTCAACTTCATAATTTCCTTGGTTAAGGAATATCTTCTCTGGGCTCTGCCAGACCTCAAGACCTAAGAAATAGTGCATTAGGCCAAGGTCTTTCATCTCAAATTTTGCAGTGATCTTCTTCTTACAATCATTGATGAGATTTTGTTCTCCAGTTAGAAATAAATTGTCCACATACAACAATAATATAGCAGGCTCATCATCGTAACCTTGAAGTAAAGGTTAGAGTCAACTTTACTCTTGGTAAATCCCAAGCTCGTTAGAAAACTGTCAATTCTTCCATACCAAGCTGTAGGAGCTTGTTTCAATCCATACATAGCCTTCTTCAATCTACATACACGATTCTTTCTGTCTTCTACTTCAAATCCTTTGGGTTGTTCTATATACACTTCTTCTTCAATGACACCATTTAAGAAAGTTGTTTTCACGTCCATCTGGTTTAACTTCCACTTCATCTTAGCTGCAAGGGCTATGATGGTTCTGATTGAAGTGTATCTGGCTACAGGAGAAAACGTCTCTTCATATTCAATGCCCTCCTTTTGAGAAAATTCGCGAGGAACAAACCTTGCTTTATATTTCTCAATACTTCCATCAGAAGCATGTTATATCTTGTATAGCCATTTGGAAGATACCACATCCTTTCTCTTTGGTCTAGGAACTATTTCCCATACATCATTCTTTATAATGAATTGGTATTCTTCTGTCATGGTATCTTCCCATTCTTTCTTTTGAATGGCTTCTTCAAAGCAAGTAGGCTCTTTCTCTAAGAGATCACGCATCAAAGCCATATAACTGGAGAATGGCTTGGGTTTCTTGACTTGTCTCATGGTTCCTTCTAGGGCACCATACTTCTCTCCATATTGAATAAGTTCCCTTTTCTAGGTTGGATTTGTCTTGTGGGAGATCATCATCTGGGGAGGTTCTTGATATTCTATTATGTCACAATCTTCTAGAATCTCCCCATTAGGGGAATTTATTACTTCCCATACTGGTTCTGCAACTCTGGGAGCCACAGGTTCTTCTTCATATACTTCTTCAAGCTGAAATCTTCTTGATTTATTGAGTGTTTCATCTTCATCAAAGGTTACATCTCTGTTGATCTCAATATGATGGTAACCTAGTATGTATATTTTGAAGGCCTTGGAGACCTCACAGTATCCAACAAATATTCCCTTTTTTCCTGAAGGGTCCAACTTGGTTCTCTTGTCTTTCAGAACGCGAACAAATACTGGACAACCAAATATTTTGAGATGGCTTACTTCTGGCTTATTTCCGGAGAACATCTCTTTAAGGGTTTTGAACCCAAGTGCACTATGGGACAATCTGTTCTGTACATGCATTGCTATTCTTGCTACTTCTTCCCATAAATGCATTGGAAGATCTTGATCATGGATCATAGTATTCACTGCTTCCATTCTAGTTCTGTTATTTATTTCTGCTACACCATTTTGTTGACAATTATAGGGAGTGGTGATATCCCTCTTGATCCCGACATCTTTACAAAAGTTTACAAATTCTTTTGAGGTGTATTCTCATCCATTATTTGACCTGAGTATCTTGATCCTTCTTTCAGAGAGATTCTCTATCAAGGCTTTGAATTCCTTGAATTTACCAAACACTTCATCTTTTGATTTCAAAAAGTAAACCCAGGTTTTGCGAGAATAGTCATCAATAAAAGACACATACTATGCATACCCATTGATGGAGATTGATGGCATTGGGCCACACACATTTGAGTGAATGAGCTCTAGGACTCCTTCTTTATTGTCTCTCTTTGGGAAAGGGTCCTTGATGTTCTTTCCTTGTGCACATCCATTGCACACACCTTCATGGTCAACCTTGAATTCTGATATACCTGTGACTGCATATTGTCAAAGTGTAGTACACATTCTGATATACACATTCTTCCCAAATATTCTCAAAGTGTAGTTTCTCCTTTCTGGCACAAATGGTTTGGATGAATGAATCCCAAGGTCTTGTCAGACTATTAAGGGATGTCATTATGAGTTCATATTCATGTAGAGAATCACCAATTTCTTCTAGTTGTTCCATGAATTGTGATATTCTAGAGAAGTATTCATGAACTGTTTCTCCTTTCTACATCCTTGTACTTTTGAGTTGAGTTCTTAGATTCATCTTCCGATTGATGTTCTTTCCTTCATACATTCTGGTTAGGACATCAAAAATTTATTTTGGATTCCTCTTTGAATCCACTTGAGGAATCAAGTGATATTTAATGGAATCAAAAATGATTCTTTTGGCCCTAACTATGTCCTTTTGGTGTTTTGCTTTAGCTGCAGCATCGGTAGGTTCTAGTACATATTCTTTAATGAATATTGCTAGGTCATTCTCTTCAAGAATGAGTGCAATACTATACTTCCAGGCACAAAATTTTTCCACACCTTCTAGCTTGTCAACAAGATTAGTGCTTGCATACATCTTTACCTGAAGCTAGGAAAATGACCAAAAAATGAAAGTGCTCAGAATTTAATTTTGAACTTACCAGGAGGTGCTCTTGGTTGAGGCGAGTAGCCTGGTGCAGTTAGATTTCAGAAAATCCAAAAATTTCCCCTTCAAATTGGACCAATGAAATTCTGGACTGGTACTTCTAGTACTAGTTCTTGTTTCCTGGTTTTCTAGTACCATTCAAAACTAGGGTTTGACTTTCTAGAGTATATGGCCACTGAAAAGGTGTGCTCAAGGTGCCAAAGAGTTCCCTAGGATAGGGCACACTTTTCTAGATGGTTTTTAGGTTGATATTCCTCTTCAACAAAAGCCCTAATTTTCTTGTATGGAAATAATGACATTTTTCTTTATCCAGTGAAAGATGCTCTCTTCATCTTAGATCTGAAACCATGTTAAGGTTTAAGCTATTATTAGGTTTCTTTTCAACTTACGAGATAACCATATCATATATAAGATCATTGGGAGAAACAAAATCACAAGATACACATCATTTATCCTGGGAAACCCTCATGAGGGAGAAAACCCAACAAAAACTTCCTTAATATAGATAGCCAATACAATGCCAAGAAAATAAACCAAAACACTAGAGAATATACAAGATTGAGCAATGTGCCTATCTCTTCCTTCTTCTCCCAACTACAGCTACCAAACTTGCGCACTGGATGAGTGAATGAGTGAGTGTGTTAATGAGGCTCTAGCTTCCTTTATTTATACAAATTGGCAGGCACTAGAAAGGTGTCTCTTCACTGGGTAGGGTCGATTTGTCTTCTTAGTAGTCAAAACCACTTTAATTAGCCTAGGGGGAGAATTCCTAATTTGCACAATATATTCAGGATTTGACAAATCCACAAAAGGGGATTTGGTCAGTTACAATGCCTGACATGATCATTCCACAAAAGGGGATTGATCTAATGAATAATAAATCAATAATAAATGCCCAAAGGGGTTGGATCCAATGGTGGAAAGCAAGGAGTTTTTTACCATTGGGCAAGGTTCAATTCTCGTGAGGGCCTAAGCTGAAGCCATGGGGGCACCTTGGGGTAGTGGTCGAACGTGTGGTTTCACCCAGAGATACTATATTAAATGGCATCGTGACCCGTGCACACATAAGTGGATCAAATCCCACCCCCATGTCTTTCAAATTTTAACATGGCCCACAGGGGTGTAGACCGATTGGAAAGTGGCGTGTAAATGGAAGGAAATATGTAAAAATGAGGTCTCAAGATCTATTCTCACCCCAATTTACTTGTGCTCCATTCTTGCGGGCTAGGTGGTTGCACCTGGGGTTATAGTGGTAACTGAAAAGGATCAACCCCGTGTCACGTGAGTATGAGAACCGCGCGTTGTCGATTCCCCCAGTACAAAAAAAATATAACTCAATAATAAATAGAATACTCTTTGTAGTTACAATATTTCAACATTTTGTGCTAGGATCTAGGTGGGAAGTAAGAGGATTTACACCCCCACTCTAGTCTTCATAATTTTTTTCTTGAAGTTTACTTGATGTTGCAAGGGTTTTCTTTAAGGAAGTAAGAGGATTTACACCCCTCATTTTCAAACCCTAACTAGAGATACTTTCCTTGGGGAGTAAGAGGGTTTACACCCTCAAGGAGGTAGAATCTATAGTTCATTTACTTGACTCCATTATCCCAATATTTAAAGGCACTAGTCATTTATTCATTGCATTGGAGATATAAAATTGTTGCCTTGGGAATTGTGATTTTTTCAAATTATAAGTCTATCTCTTTTGGAAATTTTTCTTGATCCTTTGAGGAGTATTACCTCCCTAGGGAATCCTCTTTTATCCACAAATCAAATTGATGTACTAACTTGTTTTCTACAACCATAAGGTTGCAAAAAGTTATTAACCCTAGGTGTTAATATCTCACTAACCACCAGCTGACTTTCCTCCAAAATTTATCCATTAAGTCTCCTAGATGGGGCACACTTTTTGGACCACCTAGCACTAACATCCAACCATTAACTTTGCTGATAATTTCCCTAGCTACCTACAGCCATAGGTCTACAATTTTCTGCAGAAAATTCAAACTTGTGACAACCCTAAACCATTGATCAATCCCTAGCCTAAACCTAGCTATTTGCCAACCTAACTCACCTACTAACTAGCTAGTCAATATAACATCTTAAAGTAGATTTAGTGTAACATTTATTGCTGATTTACTAACTTGTATGCTGATGTATTTCAGGGAAAACAATATATACCTACTGATCCATTTCTATACTTGGTTGGAAAAGTGTCTTTTCTTGTGTCTCGGGCATGTATAGGTGCACCAACAACTATCTCTTTAATTGGTATCCATTTCCCTCTCTTCACTTACCTTTTTCAACCAATTATTTCTTCCATCGCTTGACCTTTCGGAGGACTTCTCCATACACTTCCATTTCTCCATCTCATTCCCCCTAGGGTCACTGAGATCGCCTCACTAGAGTGACCTAGTCAACCTTGAAGTGTGGGACTTGTTATCCCCACTTTGTGGATAACTAAGGAGACTATGTCTCGAGGCCCTCAGGTTGTATATATAGAGTTCTAAGAGACCACATGACCAACAATACCCTTTTTCACATATGAAAACCCCTCTCACCACCACAAATGGTCATAGATTTCAAGATGACATCCACCATGTTAGTTGGCTTCCAGAAGGCAGTGGACCTTGCTCCATGAGGTACAAGTCAGTATTATGGTGAGCATAATTTCAATATTTAATCCAATTGAGTATGATGTATCTTAGATTGCTCTAGATTCCATGATATATGCTTGGACATTATGCCTTTTTCCCTGCTTCACATTGGTGGCTGAAATTGTGCCCTAGTAAGTGGTTTTCCTTGGGGATCGGTTTTCTACTAGGAATTCCATTAAAGATGCATCACACTATTCTCGACCATACTTACCACTTTCCGTCATTATTCCCCTTCAATTCCTTATCTCTTGGGATTTTAGGGTGTATTGACCCAAGAAGGGGTTGTCCCTCATTCAATGGGAAGAAGGGGTTGAAGGACCAAAGGGATTAATGTTGGGTAAAAGATAAAATCCTTGTATAAACCTTTCATATTCTTCGCCTAGGGATCACCCAAGAAAGAAATGAAACAATTATCTTTGAATA
>JASDQU010306881.1:44793-54991 GCA_032191745.1 Picea mariana | reverse complement strand
ATGAACCTCACGTAGTCCACTATCTTGAACGTGATGAAGATACCACATTTCGAAAGGCACCAGGAGGTTAATGTGTGCATTAAGATCCTTCTATCGTGCTACCATGGAGGCTATCTTTGGCTAGACAAATGCATCATCGTTGATCCGACGTTGATCCATAGGATCATCGGATTGAGCATGCAGGGACTAGACCCACAAGAATTCTACCAAGGGAAGAATGCAGACTGCACCCTAGCACAGAGGATTAAAGATACCTATGGTGATGTAGAAAAGGGGACGTGAGGCTACAAGTTAGCCTCCATCTAGAATGGAGCAGTGTGCCTAGCCTGCCAACTGATCGCAGGAAAGCTAGTGAGAAAGAACAAACCTACACAGGTCACAGGGTTCGTTGTTGACCTCGCTGGAAAATGCGTGGAAGGACTACAAATGAACTGGGAAAAGTACTTAGTCAACCATTTAGAATTGGATTTTTGTGAAGCTCAAGATCAGAGCTATGAGTTCCATTTTAGCCAGCTACTGATCCTCATCATGTTTACTACTTGGGAGATGTCAGAAGGTGTGACCTTCCCTGACATTGAGTTTTTCCAGCCACTCGCTGCGAAGTTCACCATGCTCTGGTATTCGATCGATATGGGAAAACAATGGCAGTAGAACGTGGCATTCCATACCTACTATCTCCAGTTAAAGAGGGTTATTGGGGCTATCCCTCGTATGATGTCAAACAACCTGCACCGGTTCAGCCCCCTATGAAGTTCCACGCAGATTGACACTTAATTTATATCACTTTGTGCACAGATGAGAGAAAAGAAGAGCTTCAGTCATACTACAAGCTCACGGAGGAAGACCTAGAAGAAATCACTAAGGATTGGCCTCCAGAGATCCTTATCCCTGTTGAACCCACAAAACTATCCGACCCTGAACTAATTGGCAGCCTGGAGGACACTCACGAAGAGCATCACACACCTAGAACTAGCAGAAGGAAGAAGACATAAGAGGTCTAGTAGCTGAGTAGTACATCATAAGAAACTACTTCAAAATCACCAGGAGAAGGAGGTGATGATGAAGTAGACAAAGAAAAGAATGATGGAAAAGAAGAGAAGCAAAAGTAGGGTGAAGTAACACCACCTAGGGATCCTATTGATGAGGTTGATACATAGAATAAAATAAAGGTTTCCCCCATGAAACCTACATCACAGAAGAAATCCAGAGCTAGTAAGACTAAGTTGCAGACTATGCTCATGCTCAATGACTTCTACTTCATCATCGTAGCTGTATCAGATGCCTCATAGGATATATTGCATAACACTAAAGCCAAGCAAGCAACCATGTATGATAGAATTGAGATATAACTAAGAGGGGTACAACATTCCCTTCACTCCAGCCACGCAGTGTCCACTGCGCCCCCACCATCAGAAGAACCATAGTTGGGAGATGAGCCTACCCAACTCTGCAAAATCCCTGATGCAACCGAAGCTTTCCTTCGTCGCACACAAGAAGACAAATAATAGGCCATAGTGGCCTTGAAACAAGCACAAGAGGAAGTGATAGAGCAACGTTGAGTTGCACAATGGGAGAAGGACGACCTCCAAACAAAGTTTGAAGAGGAGAGAATGCAGGTCCAACAAGAGAAATAACAGTTGCTTGCAGAACAGACCGAAGTCAAAGAAGCAATCAGTAGAGTACTTTGCTCTGTGATGGGCTTAGAGCCAAAGGCAGAATACCCAGTGGAGCATCAAGTAGCACACCTTGACGAAGCTATCTGGTAGCTTCAACAAAGAATAGTAGACCTAGAACTACAAACATTCCCAAGCACTCTGCAGGACGTGCGAGACCAAAGAGAAGCCACCGCCTGGAGCGCAGTTAAGAGGATAAGAACATTAGCTTTGAAATGTAAACATATTAGAAAAAGAAGTTCATAGAATTATGAATGAATTACTGAAGACCCTGAACTAAATTCACTGGAGTCACGGTTCCAGGAGGCAAAGCAACAAGCAGTGACAATACAGGCGCAGTTGAAGATCCTATCAGTATTTGAGAGGATGAAGAGATCCAAGGAACAACACACTTCTCAAAAATAGGTCCACATCATACAAGGAAAAGTCATGGAAGTAACTCAGAGGCTCCAACTAGTCTAGGACGAATCTTGCCAACTGTTCGAAGAGATTGAAGGTCGAGGAGAAAAAGTAGTCACTTTAGTCAAACAACACTTAGAGGGACCTGTCAACGAGGAATTTATTCAAGAGTTTGCTGAGAAGGAGGCCTTGGCACAACAGCAGGTCGAAGAAGCTCAAGCCAAGCTTGAGGATTTTGTGGAAGAGATACCCAGATCAAAGTGACTCGGGACGAGTCACAGGTGAGTGTTGGGGGCATGTTGGCCCTTGACCAAGTTTTGGAGATCCATGGTCAGGTTTGACCTATTTTGGGACTTCGACAGGCTGTTGAAGGCAGAGCACAAGTCAAAGTGGAGATCGCAGGATATCGGCCCCTTGTTTAGGGCTTTGTGGGTTTTGGTATTATGTAATTGGTATGGGGATGTCAGCCCATGGGTTTTACCCATGTTTAGGCTCTTTTGTAATGTATAAATAGATGTCTAGGTGATGTAAGAAGAATGTTATGAGACACTAAATGCATTTGTGTGATGTTGTGCTAAGTGCAACAGATAATTGTAAATGCTTCGTGTGTACTGTGTGAGACTTGCAAGGCTAAGTGCAAGTGATTGTAAGAGTCTGCGTAAGGGTTTCGTGTTGTAACCTAGGTTGGGGAAGGAGGATCTAGAGAAGTGTGTGCAGATCTCCTATCCTATGAAGAGCAGGATCTTGTGGTTCTGTGCATGTATAATATTGACAGAAGACAATAAAGAGAAGAAGAGTTGGTGGACATAACCCCAGGCTGGGGGTGAACCACGTATATCATGTGTTGTGGTTGCTTTGTGCATTATGGTTGTTTTATTGTTCATATGATTAATTCTTAGTGCAATAATGTGTGCTTAGATGAATATGATAGCTTAGTACTGAATAATGTGAATGATTGCTAGATCTGACCTATGTTGATGTTCTTAGTGCTTGAATGTGTTAAATCTAGATGAATTTTGCGCTACTCTGTTATTAGGGTTTATCTGCACTATAAACAAAGGTTAAATGCTAATGAACTATAACTGCTAAGTGCTATGTTAAGGCATTACAATCATAGATCTGTGTCCTATCTAAGGTTGCAGTCATTGGAGTCCTACAACCAACCCTGCCTCTACCTCGGGTGAGACTTCATCTGCTTCGCAGGTGTTGCCGAAAGGGCCAGTAGTTAGGGTGTTGTTGGTGTGTTGTTGAAGCGTTGAACCCTGGGTCTTCCCCTATGCCAACATAACGAATGATGGAATTTACATTATGATACCAGGAAAATAAGTAACCCTGATTAAGGTGCCTCGTGAACCCAGGAAACCCTTCTCTTTCAAAAAGAAGGATAATGAGTTATTGGAAGATTATATAGATTCTAGGATTGGAAATTATGCTATTCTAGACATGGAACATAGTGAAAGACTAGAGCAATTTCAAGATATGGAGAATCAAGAATCCTTGTTTGAAGGATATTGGAGGATGCCATTTGATGGAGCTTGCTCAAATTCTGGGAGCAGAGTTGGAATTTTCCTGGTGGGTCTAGAGAAGATTATGCATCGGCATGCTATTAGAATGAAATTTTCATGTACAAATAATGAGGCAGAATATGAAGCCATAATACAGAGGATGGTTCTTGAAAAATAAATGAGGATAGAACATCTAATTGTGACTGGAAACTCTGAATTGGTAATTAATCCGGTCGCCCAGAGGTATACAATCAAGAAAGAAAGACTCAAGTTATACTTTAAGAGAGTTAATGAATTGATGGAATATTTCAGTTCTTTCAACATTTCCTTCATTCCAAGGGAAAATAATCAAAAGGAATATTCATTGTCCTTGACATCCTCATTATCAAACTCAGATGATATACACAACACGACATCATTGCAAGAAACAAGAAAGGTCAATATTGGAACTGATAGTTCCCCAAAATATGCCAATTTGGGAGTTTATTGCACTACAGAGGAAGTTAATCAATATGTTGCATTGTTTAAAGAATACATTGATGTGTTCACCTGGACCTATGATGATTTGAAATCCTATGATAAAATGATATTTCAGTACATCATTCCTTTGAGGGAAGAAGCAAAGCTTGTAAAGCAAAAAATAAGGATGATGAATCCAAAACTGAAACCTTTGGTAAAGATTGAATTAGATAAATTGAAGAAGGAAAGAATAATTTATCCCATTAGACACTCCAAATGGCTTTCAAATCCTGTGATTGTAAGAAAACATACTGGGGAAATCCGGATGTGTGTTGACTTCAGAGACCTTAACAAAGAAAGCATAAAGGAAAACTTTCCTTTATCTAATATGGAGTTACTTCTCCATCAAGTCACTGGATCATCTTGCATGTCCATCATTGATGGTTTTTTCTTGATATAACCAAGTTTTGGTGGCCGAGGAAGATAGGGAAAAGAAGACATTTATCAAACCCTGGGAGACATATGCATATGCTAGAATTCCCTTTGGTTTGAAGAATATTGGAGCCATGTTCCAGAGGGCCATGGATCATGTATTTAGCGGGTTGATAGGAAAATTTATGGCATACTGTCAATATGACTTGACAGTACATTCAAAAACAAGGGGTGATCATATCCATCATTTGAGAAATGTTTTTGAAAGATCTAGATTATATGGTGTCTCTCTAAATCCAAAGAAATGCTTGTTTGTTGTAACTCAAGGAAAACTATTTGGCCACATTGTGTGCAAGGAAGGGATTTACATAGCTCTAGAAAGAGTTAAAGAAATAAATGATCTCAACCCCCTAACATCCAAGAAGGGAGTCCAATAATTTTTCAACAAGATCATTTTTGTACGAAGGTTTGTTCCTAACTATGCAAGTATCGTAAGGTCGATCAATTTCTTGTTGAAAAAGGAGCAGAGGTTCGAATGGAAAATAGTTACTCAAGAGGCCTTCAATAATATCAAAATATCTATCACCATAGCTCTAGTCCTCATTAGTCTGGATTTTCAAAGGGATTAAATTATCTATTCATTTTCTACAGAGACAATTGTTGCATCTATTCTTACTCAGAAGAATACCAAAGGTGAAGAACTCCCAATAAGTTTCATGAGAAAAACCCTGCATGACTATGAGTTGAGGTATTTATAACTGGAAAAGAAATCTTTTGCCCTTGTAAAAGCAGTGGTGCATTTTCATATGTAGATATTAAATTCCCATGTCATTACTTATGTTTCATCCTCGCCAGTAAAGATTCTTCTGAATCAACAATTGAGAGAAGGAAAATGGGCTAACTGGCTGGTGAAGATCCAATAATATGATATTGAGATCAAACTTTTGAAGGTTGTTAAAGGAAAATGTTTATGCAAGATCATCACAAATGGCGATTCTATGGATGGAATGATTTCAATTTTTGTAGGAGAACCATTAGCTGACTCAGAATGGTATGGAGATATTATATTCTACTTAAGGTCCAGGCAATTTCCTGTCACCATGAACCCCAAGGAGCGAATAACATTGAAGATGAAGGAAAATAAACATGTGTTTATCGCTGACATATTGATCAGGAGGAATTATGATGTTATACTATTGAGATGAGTTGATGAAAATCAAGCCCAATAACTAATGAGAGAATTCCATGAAGGAATATGCATATGACATTTTGCACCTACTGCAACCTCTCACAAGATAATAAGGGTTGGAGTCTATTGGCCATCAATATTCAAAGACTCGTATGCCATAATAAGGAAGTGTGTATCATGCTAGCAGTTTTTCAAGAAAAATGAAGAGATACACAATGCCTTTACATCCCATAATTGTAGATCAATCATTCTCCCAATGGGGACTTGATATTGTCAGGCCAATTAATCCAAAGTATAGCAAGGGACATATGTACATTCTCATGGATACAGATTATTTCACGAAATGGATAGAAGCAGTGGAATTAAAGAAAGTTGATTGTGAAGAGATAATTAAGTTCCTCAAAAATAAGTTTTTGTCGAAATTTGGTGTCCCAGATAAATTTATCATAGATAATGGTTCGTTTTTCATCAGGTCAAAGTTTATAGAGTTTTGTGGAGAATATGGAATTATCATGGGTCAATCGTCGAATTATTATCCACAAGGTAGTTACCTTCATGAATCCACAAATAAAACACGTGTTCATATACTAAAGAAAACCATTGACAAGAACCAAAGGAATTGGCATCTAAAGTTGACTGATGCATCATGGAAAATAAGAATGACTCCAAAGGAAAACACTGGGATGTCCCCGTATAAACTGGTTTATGGGAAAGAAGTGAAAATGTTAATTAGCCTCGAACTCAATGCATTGACTTTTGTGGTTAATACCAAAGGTATAGAAGAGAGTTCACCAATCCAAAGGAAGATCAACCAGTTGTTAAAATTGGAAGAAGAACGAAGCAAATCCTAGAATCAAACTTCTCAAAGGCAACAAAGTGTCAAAATATATTTTGATCAGAGCACAACTGAAAAGAATTTACACAAGGGAGAGTTGGTGTTACTTTGGAACAAGCCCAAGGAAAAATAATCGATGTATAGAAAGTTCAAAGCGCTCTAGATTGGACCATACATCATCGAAAATATCATGGGTTTCTATTCCTATATTCTCCATAACATGAAGTGTAAAATACTAATGCTTCCTATCAACGGGAAACATTTGAAAGGTTTATTCTCCTAAAAAACTTTGTCTTTTTCTTTGCACATAAATTTATTTTTGAGTTTGTATATTCTTACCTTTGAATCCATATCCCAATGAACGAAAACACCTCATCATAAATATTCTGGATTCTTGACAACCCACAGGGGGTTATCATCCCATAGTTGGAGCCATTTATTGAGATTAATTTCCACTTCCAAAATTTCCTCCCCCTTATCTATTTTAACAACTTCTTTTGTCCATTTATTTTCCCTCTTCTATACTTACCCAAATACCCCTTTTTTTTTCTCCCTTCTATTCTCCCTTCTAGTTACTATACTTAGTCATTTTTTGAAAATGACTAGTGAAAAGGTTGGTGGACTTGTGGGTTCTCACTTCCATTCATATTCCCATATCATGACTCTGATCTACTGTAGTATCATCCTATACTTAACCATTTCTACAGTCGCAGGTTCCTGGGTTCACGGGTTCAATCTTTCCCATCCCATGATTCGCGATATAAATTTTTCACCCAAGAGATCCATGATCTACATTTGACCATCAGACTCCCCAGGCTCCTAAGTATCTCATATCTCCTATATTGAGTCTGATTGACCGCATTACAACACTTAACCAATTTTTGACCTTTCACAATAGTGGGTTGGCGGGTTGGCGGGTTCAAAACAGTTCCCAAATCCTAATTTCTCTCATCCGTCCCCGCCACCTTTGGGATTTTCCAAATATGAATTTAGTATGATTTAATGCTAATAGCACATCATGCAGGTTCCTTAAAGATTGTCATTAATAAGAGAAGGGATCTAGGATATTTCTTATTAAAACACATTAAATCACGATTTGTAGAAGATTATATTATCTCTCTCAAGCGCTCATTTCAAATACTATCTGGATTAAAAGAACGCTCTCGTCAACTTATGGAGACAGAAGCTCGACAACAGTTATGCAGAGATACTTGGAACATTTTTGGATGTGAGGACCAGAAATTTCAATTGTCCAGGGCGTATTCTTACTATTCATCCCCTTCTGCTCAGAAGTAAGTGATATGGACATCCGAAATTTCTTGTGCAGGTTGTGTCCCAGAGGTTTTTGACTGTAAGGAGTTGTTTTCTTGGTGCACCAACAAATACATACCGAGTCAACAGATTATTCAAATTCAATACTATTCTCCCATCTCTCTTTCACCTTAAGTGTTCCATAAAATGTTGAAGCTCCTCGAGCCAACACTTACTTTCAAAGGAGAGGATTGCAGGGATTTCCTGAAAAATAATGACAATGGCCTGGACCTCTTTCCCAAGTTCTTGGAGAATATTACGGCCATCCCCAAAGACATTACCAGATTGAAAGTCAACTCATTTAGAAACCCCTTTCGGGAAATTGCTTGGTTATTCACCAGGGTGATAGGCCAAGAAAGCACTATCAACATTTCCTGTATGATTCTTTATATATTATACTTTACTCTCAAAGAGAAAGACATTTTTGATTGGGGAAAACTAATTTCCATTGAAATCTCTTCCCAATTATAACAGTAAAAAAAGGATAATAAATTATTTATGTCTTCTTATTTTGTGTTTGCAATAGCACATTCCTATCAATTTATGAGATTGTCTATATGTAGGAAAGTAAACTGTGAACTTGACCCAGTGACCTTCTGGTACCAGGCATTATGGAGGCACAAATATTCCTTGCATTGTTTTGAAGTTTTCAATGATTTGGTCTCATTTTTTAAAGCTTTACTATTTGGAAAAGACACCCCTCGAATATCGGACCGGGCAAGTAAATTCCTGGATAAGAAGGGTACGTTGGAGAAAATGGAAAATTACAATGTTATCAGGATTTTCGATTCAAAAGAAAATCCCTCCTTCTTTCCATGCCATATATCTGATAAAATGTTTGTTACTAAATTCGCAAGGAAGTATAATTTTTGGTTGCACTTTTTCCATGAGAAAAGGTAAAAGCAATTCATACCTTTTCCTTGGAAAGTTGGGGATTTTATATTCATAAATATGAACAAAAATTATGAATTTGCATACCACTTCCACAATCTAAATCTGAAATATGAAGAAAAGATAAAAGGGTTTGACCCTAACGAAATGTTTTTGGAACATTTGTTGGAAGTAGGTTTAAGAAATTCATTTATCAATATTTTTTTGAGTGAAGAAGAAGATAATGACTTAGGTTCTCCTCCTCATAATGTTGCTGATTTGGAAATGATACTTAGTACCAATGAATTTTACAAACATAAAGGAAAGGGTCCCAACGAGAAGAGTGCCTAGTCCCCAACTGTTACAACTAAGACTACAACATCTAAGAGCAATGCTCCATCGACCCACACATCTAAAAAAGTGATCAAAAGTAGCTCAGGTGGAAGAGGAGAAAATAATCCCCCTCTAGGAAAAATTGAAAGCTCGCATAAACTTCCTCTAAGGAAGAAGAGGAAGAATATTGTACAAGAGGATGAAGAATATCGCATCGAAAGTGACATCAAAAACTTCTCCCTCAAATGTATGGAGCTCGAAGTAGACATCGAGAAAATGTTTCCTAACATTGACCAGCCAGGAGGCATGGCCCACCATAATCTGTTGTTGGAAATTATTGAGAATGAGACCTTCGATGCATAAGAGTCATTTGTACTTCAGAATGTTGTATTTGACAGTGAATCTAAGATATTAATTATTGAGAAGAGTGATGTGAAGAATAAGAAATTGAAATCTCGTTTAGAGGATAACCTAAGAAATATTCGGCCTTTCTAGATTTCCATAATTCACAGAGTGATCGAGGATGCTCTGGATGACCCCATTGGCGGTATTGAGGTAGAAAACACCAAATTAAAGGAAAGGATCACGGAACTGGAAGATGCTTTAATGCATCTTCCACTACTTTCTAGTCCTTTGAAAATAGTTGTACGTTCCACAGTCGCTGCTAAATTAAAAGGAGCCTCAAGCCTACTTACATCAGCCAGGAGCTATGTGGAGAAAAATATTAAGAAAATAATGGAGTTGATTACAAAGGCTTGGGAAATGTCGAAGAACATGGTTTCTTTTGGATCGAGGGCACATGCCTTCCATGAGTATTTGCAAGCCAACCTAAAAAATGAACAATGTTTTTACCTTGATGTTTTGGTACCCTTCGGTGTTAAAGTTTCCAACATGATAGATTTAAAGAGAAGAGAGGAGGATCTTCCCTCTCCAAATCGGATAAAACAGGTGAATGATGTTATAACCCTAAATTGCACTATCCCTGCTTACCTGGCATCAGGCCTACTCATGCCTCTTCCTAGCCAAAGCCATGCTGAGCAATTCCTCAAAAAACCACTTAAAACAAGCAACCCGCGCCCTAACTTCTCACTGGGTGTGGGCAACCGCTTGCTGTCCTTATACTGCACGCGGGCATCCACGGGCTAACCCAAAACAGCCCACGGGTACCTAACAAAGAAAAAAATCAGGAAAG
>JASDQU010306880.1:63352-83514 GCA_032191745.1 Picea mariana | reverse complement strand
AGGAGGTTCGAAAATATCTCTAGAACAGGGTTATACATAAGCGCTACGTTCCTTTTGGGATTTTGATCGTCGGAGGAATTCTAATAATCCACTCCTCCTTTCCCCCAAAGATCAAAGGCCGTAAATCGGGGTTCCAGCCTTACACATCAAATGCCGATGGGTTAAACGTTCCAGCTGTCGAATGAAAACACCCTCTGTCAAAAAAAAAAGGGGGCAGAAGCCGAGCTTCTGAGTATTCGTGCGCAAGTGGGAAAGGAAGAGATAATAACACCGATCAGAAGATACAGAAGAGAGTTGGACGGGTTTCTAAACACATTATCATGGGCACCCTCAACCTGGTTAGCTCATTGCATGGTAACTGCTCGATGGAAAATTTATAATTCCGGATATTCAATTTGTGGTTATGCGCACAAGAAAGAAATGTCCAAAAATTGCCAAAGAGTTATTGTGGGTTATTAGCAGCAATACCTTAATGTGAAAATGGTACAGAAATGATAATTCCATTACCTGTAGTAATGAATCCAGAGGATGTTGCTGTAACTGGAGTAGACGAGCGTCTGAGAAGACACGTGAAACAAAATTTTCATGGCTGTATGGTTCTGGTTCGCAGCCTCAGGACAGTGGTGCCCAATGCCATATATTTAATGAGAAAGCCAAGAGAAAAGGGTCAAAGGTTTACTGCTATATACATGTTCAAGTGGCAGTAGTACTGTTCAATAACAGTCTTTGGAAACTTTTTCTTTTTCCCAATTGTTTCCCATATGCAGAGCAACATCTAGTGCAATGAGGACCATCCAACAAGCATTTAAATATGGATAATAATGCCAGAGATAGATTTGAGTAATGACTGGAGGTAGACTTGTACCTGTGGATTTCAAGATGCAGAATTCATAGTTTTGGGCTATTTGGTGAATGTCTCAAGGGCATATTACAGATTGTTGGAAAAGGAGTACATAACAAGAAGAAATATTCTTCTTTTTGCAACAAATCCATATCACTAATACGAAGGATACTGGATTTGTATCTCATGAAAGGAAACAAAGCATGGCAGCTTTAGCAGACATATAAAAGTGTTACAACAATTAACAACATCAATCATAGTGCCAAAGACTATGGTAACTGTAACGAATATATGTTGAAAAAAATATAGTAAATACATCCGGGAAAAAATGAAGAGTCAGATGAAGCGCCAACACCTCCAATTGAAAACTAATAATGTATGCATATTGTTAAGATCGTGTTCAATTTTTAGGCAGAGGTTGTGGGTAACCCAAGGGTTTTTTCAGTTGAGACAAATTTTGTATAAATAAATATATTGTAGATCTATTTAGGATAGGGGGGAACAACCCGAGAGCCTTTTGGGGGCTGGGTTTGTAATGCCATTTCTTTCAGCAAATCTAGAACAGAATGCCAAGAGATTCTATACCTCGTCACTGTGTAATTCTGTCTTTGCTTGTATTGTTTTCACAGGTTTACATTCAATATTTCTTCCTTCTTTTACATATTTAGCTTGTAATGACTCTAATTCAATAATACCTCTGCTATAGTCATTTATTGGGTGGCCTTTTAGGTTCAACTTTTCCTCTGTTTATGCTGTGAGCAAAACAAGACCCGTAGCTTGATTATTTCTTCCTAGATTACAAGTTGTATATATGCATGTTTGTCTTTCAAAGTTATTTGTCATTCCTTTGTTGAAATAAAGATTGGACTTATCGGAATTAGATACCTAACTCTTTGTTTCAGTCTCCTTCATCCTATATCTTCTATCCATCTTCCTTATTTTAATTAAATTAGGAAAAAGAGGTCATGTCTCTTCGTTTCTGATCTATAAATGAGTGAAAGGATTGTTTTATACCTGGTTCTAGAAGCCTCATATGACTGGTCAATCGACAAATAATGATTTCATTTAAAATGTGCTAAGGCTTGGATCTATTACAGCCTAGAGCTGACTCTTGCGACAACATTTTCTGGCGCCACTATTGGGGACGGAGGAATGAAGTTATCTTCCCTGGGATACAACAAAAAGTTTATATCTATTCCTTGATGGTGAACAAGGGATAGGCATTCAATTGGCTGTGATCATTCACCTGGAAACTCCTTGGTTCGAAGACTCTACATGATTCATTGGCGATTCCACTGGTCTCAAAATGTCAAATTCGTTCACTGCTCGGATTGCTGCGAGGTTTTCTCCTATGGACTTTACAAATGTTTATGGTTTTCCAAACACTGTTCCAGACATTAAAATTTGGGAAGATGTCCTTCCTAAATTTGGAGGATATGCGGACAACAATCCTGCTCAACACTTGTTTGAATTACACAAGCTCATGGATGAATTAAATGTACATCATGAAGATGTCCTCATGAAACTGTTTATGTTTTCGTTGGAAAGAGATGTTAGACTCTGGTATAAATATTTACCCCATTCCAATATTCCTTCATTGAAATATTTTCACACACTTTGTCATCAACAGTTCTATTTAGCTGAAATCCTTTTTGAAGATTGTTGCAATATAGAATTCATAAGACAAAAAGATCAAACAAATCCTCTTGAAGAGGAGGAAGAAATATCAGAAATTTCTCAAGTCGATGAAGATAATCAGTATGAGGAAGAGATGGATGATAAAGAAACATAATATGATAGCTCTTGTGATCATATTCAAGAAGAAGATCAAACCAAACTCCATGAAGATGAAGCAGAAAGGTCAAAAGGCCTTCAAACCGATCGCAACCAGATTTGCTGCAGCGATGAGGAAAATGCATTTTCAGATGAAGAGCTAGATTCAAGCTCATTCATATATGACTCTATTTTTAATTCTGCTTTTCAAGAGAAATACGTTCATAACGAGTTTTTTAATATTAATGATGCTAAAAATGGTTTAATTTTACAACATGATGATGAAATCATTGGTTTAAATATTAAAGAATACCAACAACTTATGGAAGGTCATATACAATCACTATTTGCTAATATAGAACATAGTGATTTTTCTGTGGCAGAATCCCTTACTTATCAGTTTCATGATCAAGTAAAGGCCCTGAAATATGACAAATTGTATGTTGCCAAAAATCCATTTCATGAAGAGTTTCAGGAGGATTGTAATAATCCAAATGTAATAGAAATTTCAGGTATGATGACTGTTGTAAATCCTCATGAAAATCAGTCCGTGGATATTCAACCATCTTTGTTAGATCCTCACAAAACAAAAATTTCTGAAATTCAATGTTCCAAAACATGCTATGAGAAGCATGTTTATGATGAGTATCCAGAAGAGCAAGAAGAGAAGATTTCTTTTTCATCACACACGGAAATTTATGACAGGCCTCCTTTGTTTGATGAATATGATGAAAGTGTTTCTGAATATGATGAGCAACAAGAAGCTTTGGTTCAACAGGAAAGCAATCGACAACATCATGAAAGAAATCAGCCTATGTATGACAACTATCAAGAAGATCGTTGGACAACATATGAAATACATAAGAAGGGGTTACTGAAACAATTGATCTCTCCTCCCTGTTTAGCAACTATTGAGAAACAAACCAGTAAGTTTCAATGCGACATTTTTGCACTAGAAGAAGAAAAAATCAGCAGTGCACAAAGGCATTTCATACAAATTTCCCAGTAGGAGGAAGTATGGATTAACTGTAAAAGTGGCATATCTCTCCCCTTCTACGATCGAGTAGCAGTTTATATGGAGTCAAAATGGGGCATTGAATTTTTTATTTCCAACTTCTTGAAGTCTAAATTTCAAAACCGTAAGTGCCTTGCCCTAGGGTACATTTTGAAATTTGTAGCTGCTCCTGCCTTTTTTTTGCTCAAATATGGAAGCATAATTAAGTTTGTTAGTCGGACATTCGCTTGGTTGATTTGGAAATTTTCCTATACTTGAACAAAGCAGTGATATTAGTTAGAGTAGGCGATGTATATAAATAAGCTTGACTTCGAGCATTAGAGTACAACGATGGTTTTTAGTATGTTTCTAGTTTAGTTTGGCATCCATTATGGTTTTTATTTAAGGCATTACGACTCCATAGCCCAATGAGTGCATAAGCGGTTTTTGTTTCGGAAAGGCACAAGTAAAGTGACAGGGTTCAGATTTTGATAAGGATGATTTCAGGTCGCCCAATGGATGAAGGCATGTGGTCTACTATTCTTGGCGCTTTACAAGAAATCACCATCCCTAGATGGAGCCTATGTTGGAACAAATATTGAAAATTTCTGAACTTAGTGTCTTTCGCCAAAATTTATGTCAGTTGCACGAGTTAGTTTTAGAGCCTTGTCGCCTGGCGTAAGCTTGTGTAACTATTAAGTCCTTGCGCCATTCGACACAAACCTTTCCGCTGCAGTAAAAACTCTAAACCTATCGCCATTTTCATCGAACTTCTCTATCATCGGAATCTCAAAGATTTAAAGTTTCCCAAGGTCTCCCATTGGTCTTAGTTTGCAATTCGTTGATCGTCGAAATAAGTCTAAAGTGTCAAATTACAAAAAAGAAAAAACCAAACTACAAAGTTTTGTTTTTTATATTATTTTAAAATTATTTTATATAATTTTAAATTAATATTTTAGAGTTTGGTAAAAAAAAAAGAAGAGAAAATTGTTGATTTACCCAAGCCTTTGCACCTTTTATAAAAGTTATTGGGTCAACTACTCTTCACGTCCAATCTCTAAACTAGCTACCGAAATCCATACACATGCCAAGTCACAAGACAACTCATACAAAACTCCAAGGAGAGAATCCAGGGGAGCACCAAGGACAAACACCTACGATATGACACCAGTCAGCCGAGACCAAGTGCTCAAGCGCCACACATTAAGTCACATGGAGGAGGAGCTCACGAGGAGGCCCGAAAAGAGTGCAATACACGCCAAGAAAATTACTAGAACAAGGTTACACATAAGAGCCACATTCCTTTTGGGATTTTGACCGTCGGAGGAATTATAATAAGCCACTCCTTCTTTCCCTCGAAGCCCGAAGGCCCAAAATCCAGGTTCCAGCCTTACGCATCAAACGCCGATGGGTTAAACATTCCAACTGTCGAATGAAAACACCGTCTGTCAAAAACAAAAAGGGGCAGAAGTCGATCTTCTGAGTATTCGCGCGTAGGTGGCAAAGGAAGAGATAATAACATCGATGAGAATATATAGAAGAGAGTTGGATGGGTTTCTAAATGCATTATCATGGGCACCCTCACCCTGGTTAGCTCATTGCATGGTAAATTCTCGATGGAAAATTTATAATTCCAGATATTCGATTTGTGGTTATGCGCACAAGAAAGAAATGCCCAAAAATTACCAAAGAGTTTTTGTGGGTTATTAGAAGCAATACCTTAATGTGAAAATGGTAAAGAAATGATAATTCCATTGCCTGTAGTAATGAATCTAGAGGATGTTTCTGTAACTAGAGTAGATGAGCGTCTAAGAAGGCACGAGAATTTTTTTTTTCATGGTCGTACGGTTCTGGTTCGCAGCCTCAGTACAATGGTGCTCAATGTCATATATTTAATGAGCAAGACAAGAGAAAAGGGTCAAAGGTTTACTGATATAGACATGTTCGAGTGGCAGTAGTACTGTTCAATAACAGTCTTTGGAAATTTTTTCTTTTTCCCAATTGTTTCCCATATGCAGAGCAACATCTAGTGCAACGAGGACCATCCAACAAGCATTTAAATATGGATAATGATGCCAGAGATAGATCTGAGTAATGATTGGAGGTAGACTTGAGCTTGTGGATTTCAAGCTACAAAATTCGAGTTTTGGGCTATTTTGTGAATGTCTCAAGGGCATATTACAGACTGCTAGACAATGAGTAGATAACAAGAAGAANTTAAGTCCTTGCGCCATTCGACACAAACCTTTCCGCTGCAGTAAAAACTCTAAACCTATCGCCATTTTCATCGAACTTCTCTATCATCGGAATCTCAAAGATTTAAAGTTTCCCAAGGTCTCCCATTGGTCTTAGTTTGCAATTCGTTGATCGTCGAAATAAGTCTAAAGTGTCAAATTACAAAAAAGAAAAAACCAAACTACAAAGTTTTGTTTTTTATATTATTTTAAAATTATTTTATATAATTTTAAATTAATATTTTAGAGTTTGGTAAAAAAAAAAGAAGAGAAAATTGTTGATTTACCCAAGCCTTTGCACCTTTTATAAAAGTTATTGGGTCAACTACTCTTCACGTCCAATCTCTAAACTAGCTACCGAAATCCATACACATGCCAAGTCACAAGACAACTCATACAAAACTCCAAGGAGAGAATCTAGGGGACCACCAAGGACAAACACCTATGATATGACACCAGTCGGTCGAGACCAAGTGCTCAAGCGCCACACATTAAGTCACATGGAGGAGGAGCTCACGAGGAGGCCCATAAAGAGTGCAATACATGCCAAGAAAATCACTAGAACAGGGTTATACATAAGTGCCATGTTCCTTTCAGGATTTTGACTATCGGAGGAATTCTAATAAGCCACTCCTGTTTTCCCTCGAAGCCCGAAGGCCCGAAATCGGGGTTCCAGCCTTACGCATCAAATGCCGATGGGTTAAACATTCCAGCTATAGAATGAAAACACCATTTGTCAAAAACAAAAAGGGGCAGAAGTCGAGCTTCTAAGTATTCACGTGCAGGTGGAAAAGGAAGAGATAATAACATTGATGAGAATATACAGAAGAGATTTGGACGGGTTTCTAAATGCATTATCATGGGCACCCTCACCCTGGTTAGCTCATTTCATGGTAAATTCTCGATGAAAAATTTATAATTCCAGATATTCAATTTGTGGTTACGTGCACAAGAAAGAAATTCCCAAAAATTGCCAAAGAGTTTTTGTGGGTTATTAGAAGCAATACCTTAATCTGGAAATGGTAAAGAAATGGTAATTCCATTGCCTGTAGTAATGAATCTAGAGGATGTTTCCATGAGCATCTGAGAAGGCACGGTAAACAAATTTTTCATGGTCATATTGTTCTGGTTCGCAGCCTCAGGACAATGGTGCTCAATGTCATATATTTAATGAGAAAGACAAGAGAAAAGGGTCAAAGGTTTACTGATATAGACATGTTCGAGTGGGAGTAGTACTGTTCAATAATAGTCTTTGGAAACTTTTTCTTTTTCCCAATTGTTTCCCATATGCAGAGCAACATCTAGTGCAACGAGGACCATCCAACAAGCATTTAAATATGGATAATGATGCCAGAGATAGATCTGAGTAATGATTGGAGGTAGACTTGAACCTGTGTATTTAGAGCTACAAAATTCGTAGTTTTGGGATATTTGGCGAATGTCTCAAGGGCATATTACAGACTGCTAGACAATGAGTAGATAACAAGAAGAAATATCCTTCTTTTTGCAACAAATCCATATCACTAATACGAAGGATACTGGATTTGTATCTCATGAAAAGAAATAAAGCATGGCAGCTTTAGCAGACATAGAAAAGTGTTACAACAGTTAGCAACAACAATCATAGTGCCAATGACTATGGTAAATGTAATGAATATATGTTGAACAAAAGATAGTAAATACATCCGAGAACAAACGAAGAGTTAGATGAAGCGCCAAAACCTCCAATTGAAAACCAATAACATATGCATACTGTTAAGATCGTGTTCTATTTTTAGGCAGAGGGTGTGGGTAACCCAAGGGTTTTTACAGTTGAGACAAATTTGGTATAAATAAATAGATTGTAGATATATTTAGGACAACGGGGAACAACCAAGAGCCTTTTGGGGGTTGGGTTTGTAATGCCATTTCTTTCAGCAAATCTAGAACATAATGCCAAGAGATTCTATACCTCGTCACTATGTAATTTTGTCTTTTCTTGTATTGCTTTCTCAGTTTTACATTCAATCTTTCTTCCTTCTTTTACATATTTAGCTTTTAATGACTCTAATTCAGTAATACCTATGCTATAGTCATTTATTGGGTAGCCTTTTAGGTTAAGATTTTCCTATGTTTATGCTGTGAGCAAAACAAGACCTATAGCTTGGTTGTTTCTTCCTAGATTACAAGGTATATATATGCATGTTTGTCTTTTGAAGTTATTTGTCATTCCTCTGTTGAAATAAAGATTAGACTTATCAGAATTAGATATCTAACTCTTTGTTTCAGTCTCCTTTATCCTCTATCTTCTATCCATCTTTCTTATTTTAATTAAATTAGGCAAACAAGGTCATGCCTCTTCATTTCTGATCTATAAATGAGTGAAAGGCATGTTTTAGACTTGGTTCTAGAAGCCTCATATGAATGATCAATCGGCAAATAATGATTTTATTTAAAATGTGCTAAGTCTTGGTTCTATTACAGCCTAGGGTTGACTCTTGCAACAACATTACCGACTAAATCGAGATCCAACTCCCCATCACAAAGTAGTGCGAGCCACTGATCGAGAATGTTGTGGGGGTTCACTCAGTCATTGGATATACACCGAGACGACTTCGGCGAAGTCCCACTTCGAGAGAATGGATATATTATAGCATCAAACTTCTCAAATGTTGAAGTTACAAAGTAAAGGAGAGTCGTAGATTTGGGGAGATCGTTAGGAGCCCCGCCTATCATTTGATCATTCAGGAGGAGAGATCCACACATGGTACTTCGACGAAGTCCTATTTCGGGAGAATGGAGTGGTACTAAAGACGAAAATCTCGAATTCTGGAGTCACGAAGTAATGTGGATCGTGGATCTAAGGATCCTTTGGGATCCCTCTCAACTGTTCGATCGTGGGGATGCGTGTATCATGTCGAGAACACGTGGGGGCCCATGTGTTGAGTGACAACATTGACAGGTGTGGAAACCTTGTGGTATGGTAAGGCAATGTCGGTGACCTGAGGCAAGTGCCGCGCATTATTACCGGGGTATTTTGGGATGATAGGTGTCCCTCTAGGAGTGGCCCAACAATGGGACCCAAGGGACCCTTGAGAGGAAGTTACAAGCCATAGATCTTCGAGGTTACGTGGACACCCTTGGACCGTTAGATCTATGTCAAGGTCAGTCTGACGTTGACCACTTCAGGAGGACAGGGGTGTTGTAACATCAAAACCCTCAAAGGTCGATTTCACGAAGTAATGAGGATAATCGATCCTCGGATCCTTCAGGATCCCTATTAGCTGTCGGTATACAGGGGATGCATGGTGTTGGATCCTTTAGTCCAGAGACTAGGCACTTCGGGGGATTTAAAGTGTGGTGTGTTGATAAGCTCCGAATTCCAAAGTGACACGAGCCATCGATTCGAGGACGCTTCAGGAATTTTCCTAACCATTAGATCTAGGTTGTGGTCAACCTAACACTAACCAACTCCGAGAGAAAGGACAAGTTTACACCATGAAACCCCCGAACTATGAAGTTACGAAGCAGTGGAGGCCATTGATCCCAGGGGTTACGTGGACCTACTTTAGCCACGAGATCGAAGGGCATGAAAGATGATCAGCCCTAAGTGACGCGACGTAGTGATGTCACCCAGGGTGACGTGTGCTAAGTTTGACGTGCCACTTGTCACTCAAATTCATGTGTATCACATACCCTATAGACCCATTGTAACGTGACATGTGTTACCCTTGGCCCCTTCTACGTGTCAACCCCTGGTACGAGCCCACTTAGCCAAAATGGTTGGTGAAGTGACCGGAACTCCGGGAGTCTGGGACTGTGGACTCTGGAGGATTTGGGGTGTAGTATTGTAGAGACACCAAAAGGCCCAAAGGCCGGAGCCATGTGGAAAGCTTACGGGACTTTGGGACTCTGGGAGGTCTCATGCGTAGATAGTAAAGAGGCGTTCAACGTCGAAGCGTCAAAGTGCAGAAGAGATGAATTCCTCTACAATCGATATATTAGAAAGGGGTTAAGCCTGTCGCTGGTTAGTAGGAGGATTTGATTAAGAGGAAAATGAAATTATGATGCCCCACCCCTTAAAAGAGCATTTAGGGGTAGAGTGTGTTACAAATTGGTATCATAGCATGGTTACAACACTTGGCATACTTGGGCTCATGGATGAGTTTCTTAAAATCCATGTTTAAAGGACGTTTAAGGGTGACACCTTATGTTACCTCTTTCCTAAAGAGTCTAGTTAAAATTTTACTAAAGAAAAGAATGAAAATTTCTATTGTGTGTGTGTATTTAATAAATATGAATTGTGTGTTGTTCATAAACTAACAGATTGTTGGCTAACATCAAGTGTTTTGTCAACACTCAAGAAATCAATAAATCACGGGAAACTACAAGTATAAAGGATGGTGACGTGCCATGAAGTGGGGGATGGCTCCCACAATAGAGACAAATATTATGATTAAAGGAGCGTGGTGGAAACCCCTCTAGATCTGATTGAAAATGTAAAGAGCCTCTTGGCCGAATTACAAAGTTGCAAGGCTGACAACGAGATATTGATAAAGGAGCAAGATAAAAAAATGGATATTAATGTAGTCTTGTTGCAGAGCTTATCTGATATATAGAGGCAACTACAGCGTGGACCCACAACCAGTCATGTGGACCGACGACATACAAAGAGAAGTCAAAGTCCACCTGAGATACGAAAATGTGGTCCCATAAGTAGCCCCACTAGGAGGAGTACCTCGAGGAAGGTCTAACCTGGAGGCAGGAGACACTCATTGGGAGAGTCCTCTGGAGAGGAAGCTGGCAACTCCGAGGGATATTCTAGTAGAAAAACTAGTCACATTCTCAAAGGAAAGGAAAGAAGCGAAAGCATTCCAAAATTCACAATCCTAAAGAATTCAAGAAATCCAAACCACCCTCTTTCGATGGAGAGATTAAGAAAGGGGAAGAGGTCGAATCTTGGCTTATTGGTTTAAAGAAATACTTCAGATTCCATGACTACTCTGAAAACTTGAAGGCTCGAATAGCCATTGTCAACTTGAATGGGAAGACCTTATGAATG
Source organism: Picea mariana (assembly GCA_032191745.1). Lineage (NCBI taxonomy): Eukaryota > Viridiplantae > Streptophyta > Pinopsida > Pinales > Pinaceae > Picea > Picea mariana. The sequence goes on along the minus strand of JASDQU010306880.1, from coordinate 72,631 downwards.
TGAAAGGTGTTAGAATATAATGGATGTGCTCATTTAACCATAGACAATATCACTATTTTCACCCAACCATAGGTTGAAGCCACCCCCGAACACCTTAACCTTGACAGAGAATCATTCTGGAAGCAAACCCTAGGCTATATAGCCAAACAAGATAGCACACCTCTCTCTAAGGATAACACACCAAATAGGAGTAACAAGATATGGTTAGAGAGTCCAAACCATAACCAAGAGAGAGTCTAGGCCAAATCGAAATATGCTAGCTGCAGCAGCTGGAACGACAACTCTTTTTCAAACTTGCGAACAAAATGGCTAACTCCAGTGCGCACAAGTGCTGCTTCTGCAGTTCTGAGAATACCTGCCAGATTGAAGACTAACCTCTTGTATTTATACTAAAACTGGCAAACTGTCTAGGCCGACTTCTCATTCTGGGTGCCTATTTACTTAGTATATAATATTTCCTTTAGCCGACTTATTCTCTTGGAGGTTAATAACCTAATACACATTATCCTCTTGAGCCGACTTATCTTCTAGGGTTATTAGACAACTAATTTAGGGTTTCTTCTTGCTTCCTAAAATATTCTATTCTCATCAGGTTTACATGTGGAGGTAAATACCTCCCGCAACTACTATAATATCAACACTCCTTCCTAGCTAGGGAGGTATTGAAGGTAATGGTCTTGAGCACAAACATACCATTCACCCGATAGCATCAACATAGTCGTATAGATTATCTCATGACTAGATAATGAGCACCATCATCATGATTAGTGTCATCAACTGCATCATCTCTCGAAACCATACTCCATCTAAGTAATCATACATGATGTTGGATAAGTCACTCACTCCATAGAGTGACATAAGAGCCATTCTTATAATCTGGACATATGTCCTAGAAGAATAAATGTTCTGAACCATTTTCTGTGTGGGAAATCTCCGTCCATTGATCATCCATCTAGCTGATAGTCATTTCCAACACTAGTGATAGTCTTCAAGGCGATCGGAACAATTTCATTCAATAGAACACAACTGTGTCTATCCATAGTAGTACACAACTACAATCTAGTGGTACACTACCATACCAAGTAGCACACAGATACTTTATTAGTGACATATAGTCACAATCAGTGGAACACATCCACTATAGTAGTATACAGTCTCCATAACATTCATATCATCAACCTACACAAAAAACATTGTTATGATATATAAACTGAATCATCTGGGCCATTCTTCCACTCACATCTGTGAGATATGGAAGAACATCTTTCCTAAGAAAGTAAAACATCAACGATGAGTTATCTAGACTATTATTCTCAAGCAAGGAAGAATAACTGTCCCGATTTCTAAGCTTGGACCATTCACCTATCTAGGCCATTCCTCCGGCACTAAACAAAGTGATACCTGGAGAGAATGAATCTGCCCTAGGGAATGCATGTCCCTGATTGCTGAACCTAGACCATTCGCCTATCTGGGACATTCCTTCGGCACTAAACAAGGTGCAACCTGGAGAGAATGAATCTTCCCTAGGGAATGACTATCCAGACCATTTCCTAAGGAAATGACTATCCTGCACCAACCTCCAAGACAGACCATTCTTCGAAATTGCTCACAACTGTGGGCTTTGAAAGAATGACTATCCGACAAGGCAGACTAGTCTTCTTGACCACTATTGAGAGTGACCATAAAGAAGAGAGATTGTCCTAGACCATTCCCTATGTTAACCACAAGGGGAATCACTGCCTATGGTACATCAACAATCCATCGAACTATTTTCATTACGAAAATGACTGTTCGATCTGGACCATTTTTCGAACTGGAAAATGCCTGTCTATCATCTCTTCCTTTTTCAATAAGGAAGTCATCTCCACGAGATCCAGCTTGAGTACACAAACTCTTTCATCTTGAACAAAGGCTTTACCAAAATGTTTGCTTATATTCTCATCTGTGGAGATATATATTGGAGATCCACTTCTCCTTTCAGGACTTCATCACAGAGAATGTAATTCTTGATCTCAATGTACTTTAGTATTTCTAAAACATTGGTTTTCTTAAGCCTTCATATAGCTCTGATCATCATAGTTGAATTCAACTCTTTTGTTTTTTTCTAGCTCATAACATCGTGGCAAGGGTCAAACTTGGAAAATATCCAAGTGGTACTTCTTCTATCATCATGAGATCTTTGTCATGGATTGGCAATACATCATCCTTGAGTTCTGAGTAACCATTTTGATACAATATATTTGTTATAGAAGGTTTTTCACCATGCTTTTGTTGTGCATTGGAGGCTTCACACCAAGTTGTTTGAATCCATACAAAACCTTCTTCCATCTACATACAAGAGTCTCTTCCTGGTATACCTCAAATCCTTGAGGTTGTTCTACATACATTATTTCTTCAATTATTCTAGAGAACATTCTTTGCATTCATCTAATGTAAACTCCAACCCATGGATATTGCAGATGATATAATGGCTCATGTAGAGGAATATTTGGTTTACTAGAACAAGTAATCATCATAGTCCTCTCCCTCCATCTGGGAGAAACCTCTCATTATGGATCTCGCAATGCTTACATTCATAAGTCTTCCATACACCGTTCTTCATCACAACTTTCATTTCCTTTGCTTGATTTCTTTTAGTGAGTTTAGGTCAGGTTAGTATTCTTGTGATTCTCGATTCAATGACTGGTTGTTCTGTCTTTTCTTTCTCTTTTGGAATCTTCATGACCTTATGTTTTCCATTAGCTCTTGGGTCCATGGAGATTTTATATAGATTCCATGCCCTGAAGATTCTGACTTCTTCCTTTCATCATGGAATCATGGATGTGGATGAAAAACTGGAAATCGGGGTTTTTTTTCGAAGAAGGCTTATTATAAAGTCAAACTAAACACGTTTTGTTTTTCATGGCTGCCACTATTGATGGGAACATGGATAGATACTTCATCATCTTCAATGGATCATACTATTATGATTAGCTCCCTCCTTATCCTTGCTTCATGCATGAATGCATGCTCTTCTTTTGGAATTCTATAATCAACTCCCTCCAGCTAAGAGATCCCACGCTTCCGTCTCCATCCTTATTGCCTTTTGCAAAGTGTCATAAGTCTTTTTCCAATTTCCTCTTTATTGCTGACTTCTTTCTATCTTCACTTCTTCTAGGTTTCTTCAAGATTGATTTTGATTTTGGCTTATCTTGCAACCGTTAATTATGTAATAACTTCCACATGAGTTGTTACCAGGGTTTGTTGATGTACTTCATCCTTTCATGTGTATTTCCTTGTCTTGTAGTCACTGTGATAGCAATCCTTGTCTTGGGTATAGTTTCTTTTTTAACATATTATCTTCTAGGAAATAGATATGCAAGATATATACATAAAACATGGTATGTACAAGAACTATGAAGAGTATTTTTACCTTGTCTTAGAAGAAGAAGTCTTTTTTGTCCTGCTTGTCTTTCTTTGAGGGTTCCCTTTCTTCGGCAACTGATGCTTCATGTGATTCCTTCCTTTTCTTTAACTCGGGACAATGATTCTTGTAGTGACCATACTTTCGACAATTGAAGCATTGTACTCTTGACATATCTTTCTCTTGATTTTGTTTCTTCCTGGAGCCAAACTTCTTTTTATTCCTAAAATCATTGAACCTTGATGTGAAGGCTTGATCATCGTACTTCTTTTGGGGTTTCTCTTTTGCACTGCTTCTTGATTCTTCTTGTGCACAACAAGTCCAAAGTTCTTCAAATGTCAGATACTCCTTCCTTGTGTTCATGCTTGTGGAAAATGCATCCCATGTCTTGGGAAGACCATTGAGTACTGTGTTTACCAATTCCTTCTCTGAAATGATCTCTTCAATAGAATTTAGTTGATCTCTTAACTGAGAGATTCTCACAAAGTATGATGTTATGCTGTCATCATCATTCATCTTCATGTCACAGAGCTTATTCTTCAGACTCATTACTTGTCCAATGTTTTTGACTGAGAAGAGGTTTTTTAGGGAATCGTACATCTTCTTAGATGAATCAAGATGGAGGATGTAGGGTATCAGGTGGTATTTTATAGAATCCACTATGATACTCATGGCATTGATGTCATTGTCTTTGAAATTCTCGATAACTACAATGTTCTACAATTCCTTTTCTTTTCCTTCTTCAAACTCTAGTTCCACAATCTTTCCTTTCATGATATCCAACACTTTATTCTTGGCAAGGATGAGATCAATCCTTGTCTTCCATGCTCTAAAGTTAGAAGCCCCATCTAACTTGTTTCCTGACTTCATAGAGTAAGTCATGGTTTCCTTGACTTGGTCAACCCTAGATTTGACCAAAAACTCAACCTTGATGTCCTAGCTTGCTGAGAGTACCAAGAGATGTGCTAGGCTAGGGTGTACTAGTCTATCCGAAAATTAGGTCAATCCCTTCACATAAGGTGCCTCAATGAGAGGATTAGGGTTTCTGCAACTGCACCTGCTAGTAACCCTAGCGACAGTGCTTTGGTAACTGCTCCTGCTAGAAACCCTAACGACAGTTCTTCAATGAGCTTAGTATCCTTATGGCTATGCTGCCTTCCAGTGGTTAGACTGAATGAAGGAGGTGTGGGCCCATAACCTCTTAGAATATAATGGATGTGCTCGTTTAACCATAGACAATATCAGTATTGTCACCTAACCATAGGCCGAATCCACCCCTGAGTACCTTAACCTTGACAGAGAATCATTCTAGAAGCAAACCCTAGGCTAGATAGCCAAAAAAGATAATGCGCCTCTCTCCAAGGATAGCGCACCAACTAGGAGTAACAAGAGCTGATTAGAGAGTCCAAACTATTACCAAGAGAGAGTCAAGGCCAAAACCAAAATTTGCTAGTTGCAGCAGTTGCAACGACAACTCTCTTCCAAACTTGCACACAAACTAGCCAACTGTAGTGCGCACAAGTGTTGCTTCTGCAGTTCTGAGAATACCTGCCAGAATGAAGACTGGCATCCTGTATTTATACTAAAACTGGAAAACTTCCTGGGCTGACTTCTCATTCTAGGTGCTTATTTACTTAGTATATAATATTTCCTTTAGCCGACTTCTTCTATTGCAAGCTAATAACCTAATACAAATTATTCTCTTGAGCCGACTAAAGGATTGTTTGTTGACGATTAAAATAACCTAATACAGTTTGTTGACGATTAAAATTGCGACGAGGATTTCGCCTGAAAAGTATTGCTAAAGTCTATTAACTATAAGATAATAATATATATATACTAGTAGGTGGGACCCCCTTGTAGGTTAGAGGATCATATCTAGGTCTTATTTGATGTTTTACTATTGTTCGACACTTCTTACAGGATTGAGAATTATTGATGATCGATGTTGGTGCTATTCACGACAAATGGATGAGGGATAAAACATGTTTGTTCTCTGGCTTTATACTCGAATGCCATGATGGCTTATGATATCTATTGTTGTCATTGCTATATGTTCCTGGATTTGTTACTTTGACACCTGCAAAAGAAACATGTTAGTAACGACAAATAAAGATCAATTGAAAAGAAATAAAGAAATATACACAAAAAAATAGAAAAGGAAGGAAATGTTTTATACTAACATTTTACACTATATGCATTAAAACGATCATTGTGGATCCTAGCTAACAAATAATAGCTATGTGATTTATTGAGTTCTATGGAAATATAGTTGTTATACAATACTTTATAGCTTGAAATGGTAATATGTGGGTGACGCTCTTGGCAATTAAGGGAAGTTGATTTCAATACATGGTTCAATTGGGCGAATTAATGGATTAGTGGTTGGTGTGTACTAAGGAATTTAATGAGTTGAGCATGGAGGTGACATGCATTTACTACACGTCATTCCTACTCGTTCCACTGGCTGTCACCCTAGTCGAGCTATTGTTTCAACTGAGTTTTTCGTGGTTAGGCTCCAACTTTCAAGCAGAGGGAGAACCACTCAGCCAATTCATTTTTTTAAGGTGCTCTTGGTTACAGGTATTTCTTTTTGGCCATCCGTGAATTTTCTCTGGTTATGAAATAGATGGTGGATCAATATGTATGAGTTTGTGCTTTATTTAAAGTCTGGAAACTGTGTATTTTGGTGATATTTTTCTGGATGATTGGTGTGGGTTTTCATTGCAGTAATGTTTGAAGTTACAGTGTATTGGGTCATCCTGAGTGTTAGCAGCCATAAAGGCTCTCTGTCATCCTTGTTGGTTTGGTGGAGGGTTTCCTTTGGTCTAGAATGGACAACTGTCTCCACATATTCGTATCACCATACCCGGTCATTTTCCGTTATGGGGTTTACTGGATTTTTGGAATGCCTTGTGTCACTGCACTTTGCTTCACTTGGGTATGAATTTGTTCATGTTACTAATTTCACATAGGGGGTTGTGATGGTTGTTTTCCAAAGGGCTTGCTTAATGTGACTGTTATTTCTTGGCCCTATCTTGTCTCAGCATTATTGGGTTGATTGGGAAGGCCACGAGGGTTATACCCTGCATTTTCTAGGTGTCGTTACAGAATCAAAATGGAGCCTTGCCCCTCTGTTCATAGTCCCCTCCATCATGGGACTGTCACCCTATCTGTGAAGACATTTGTGGTATAGCCTGTGCATGCACCATGAGTCTCGGAGGTTTTCACCTGATGTTGGGAGTCGATTCCATGTCTCTCTGTGTTGATCCACAGAGCCAATCCTTGATTACTCAAAGCTCAGTTTCGATAAAGGAAACCATTTATGTCATGTTGGATACATGGTCGATGGTTATGAGTTGGTGATGCATTGTCGATGATGTTATATTTTCGACTCGTCTTTGTTGATTATCCTGACAGTGGCTTTTGGTTATAGTCACCGCAATTGGTTATTATGACAGTCAAATTGATAAGCTCAGCATTGAAATTGGTTGATTGAAGAATGGGGTTGATACACAGTCACTGTCTTTAGCATTGGTATTATTGAAATGTTAACTAGGCATTAGTTTACAATTGATTAATGCACAGTGATGCCCCACGCGTGATGCATGGTATGTGTGGCGTTCCTACAGCATGAGTTAATGATTACTGTGACTATGAGTTCTTAATTTCTAAATGGGTTACTGTGATCGTGATGATTATGGAATTTTCATCCACTATATATGTTATGATTATTTGATCGCTCCATCAGAGAGGGTCATGGGCTTTTAAATATGGTTTTGTTTCTTTTGATCGATTTGTGTTGTGAAATCGGGCCTGTTGTTGCTACCTCGTTGTATTGGATGAATAGCCCAGCATTTTGAATGTTTAGAGTCAAAGAAAATTCGACCTATATAGTCACAAAAATACACTTTCGTTTGGTCGAAGGGTTTTGTGTATCCCACCCCATAGGGTTTTGTGTATCTTTGCAATTTAAAAATGGATTATGGTGTTGACTGTCCACTATGTATGTTAAATGAATACCATGCTTTTTAACAATGGTAGGCACAGATGTTGTGACAATATAACCTCATTGCAATTTAATTATTAAAATATATAATTGAGCACGACCTTTGAATTGTATTTGACAATTGAAATAATTCATCAGCAATGGTTGATTTTGATGTTGAACGGAGTGAAAATAAGTGATTGTTTATGCATTTGGGAATTGTTTTAAAATATTAAATGGATAAGTGAGATGAACAGAGCTCCCATATAGGCTGTTGTGGAATGCATATTGTCTTGTTTGATGACACTGTGTTAAATATTTGATTACAAACAGGGAGCAAGTTCATGCACAGAGTTGTTTGGACTATACACAGTAGTTGTTTTGTTTGGGTTACAGTGGCCATTTGGTTGGTGTATTTCCTTTTACATAATGGTTTTACGGATTACTTAATTAATTTTATGAACAGTACCCACTCTCTTTCCCCACCATTATTTCACTTTTAGCTAATTACAGCCCTATCGCCTTCCCACATTCATTTTTCACTCCCTGTTCTAAATCTGATTACAGTCAAGGAGAATTCTTTATTGAAGAAGTTGGAAGTTACATTTTCTTGGTTGGATCACAGTGATGTTTTGTTTGGTCTTCATTACAGTTGATTGTTTATTGTCTTTGAGCATTAACCATGTTATTTTCCCCTTCATTTTATCATTTTTCGCTAAATACAATCCCCTCGCATATCCCAGGACCTTTTGTTCAGCCCCTGCTCATTGAAAACAGTTAAACAATTTATATGGATTGGATTGCATGAGTCTGATATGTTGCTGAGCCAAAATTTGTTTCATATTTTTAAATATTTGTCATGTATGGTTGTTAAATGAACTATTTGATAATCAATTATGCATGCATAAATGAGCTATTCAAATAAAAGGATGAAAATCGAGGCCTACTATGCCCCTGTCAAAGAGAAAGCTGCTACTTCCCCTTTCGCATCTTCAAACAATTTTGATAAATCTATGTCCTCCCACATGCATTGGAAGGACGATTGCTCTCATATGATTAGCGAGATGAGGCTTAAATATTCCACATAGCCTAAGGCAGGTTCAGAAGGACTAAAATATGACGGTATCAACAAGGGAAAGATTGCCTCACAAACTGGAAAATATGGATTTTAAGTTTTTATTTGTTGATGATAGTTGACTTCAGATTTTCGTATAGCTTGTTTTTGGATATGTTGGTAATATATTTTGGAATTAGTTGCAAATATTATTGAGATACATTTTCAAATATAATTGTGATGATGGGAGTCACAAAGAGGGGTGTTTTGTTTAATTGACTAGTTATGTTATGATTGTTGAGAACTAAAGGGAGTCACAAGGGATCCCACCTACTAGTTATTATTTATCTAAAACCCTTATTATGATTTATTACTCTTCCCCCCTTAACTAAAAGTGGTTGAGTTTTAGTTAACTTAACTAATGAGGTGGTTCAACCACTTCAACCAATTCTAATTTGCTTAAAGGAAAAAGGAAAGGGAGGAACAAGAGGAGGATAGAAGGAGAAGAATACTAAGGTTTTCTCTTTGAGTTTATGTTGAGATAGTTCAGTTTTCATTCATTCCTTAATTTATCACAAGCCTAATTCTCTTTTATGATAGCAAGGTCTTATTGTAGACATCAACATTTAGGGTTGAATTACATCATTTAGACACATGTTTTTCAAAGGTGTTGATCTATCTTTGATAGTCTATGTAGACTTGTTTGTTTGTGAATTAGTTTTCATGACTGACAAAGGCTATTGTGCAAAGTCGAGTGGGAAGCAATATGTGGCAAGATGATCCATATTTTAGAGTTCAGTTTTGATTTTCTGTCAGAGGTCCTTTTGTATGTTA
>JASDQU010306880.1:25029-54990 GCA_032191745.1 Picea mariana | reverse complement strand
ATGAATATACTTTTTCAACAAAGAAACATGAAATACATTATGAATTCTTAGATTAGCTGGAAGTGCAAGCTGATATGCTACAGGTCCAACTCGAGCTAGTATCTTGAAGGATCCACAAAACCTGGGTGCCAGCTTGGCACAATTCCCCAACTTCAGCGAACTTTTTTGAGCTTTGACCTTCAAATAAACATGGTCTCCCACTTGAAATTCCAAGTGTCTTCTTTTATGATCTGCATAGCTCTTTTGTCTGCCCTGTGCTTCTTTCAAGTTCTGTTGTACCCTTTTTACCATGTTCTCCATTTCTTGGAGCATCTCTAGTCCAACCATGAGTCTGTCAGCCGGGTTATCCCAGCTAATTGGAGTTGTACACTTTCTATTGTATAGTATTTCGAAAGGGCTCAACTTAGCCGAAGTTTGGTACCCATTGTTATATGCAAATTCTACCAAGTGTAGGTAGTCTTCCCACTTGTTCGGCTTTGTTCTTACATACATACAGAGCATATCTTCTATGATTTGGTTTGTCCTTTTGGTATGTCCATCTGTTTGTGGATGATAACTCATAGTGAAATTCAAATTAGTATTTAGCCCTGCAAACAATTCCTTCCAAAAAGCGGATGTGAATTTTACGTCTCTATCTGAAACCACCATTTTAGGAATACCATGTAGTCTAAAAATTTCTTTCATGAATATTTCAGCAATGTTAATAGCTTTAAAAGTAGACTTTACAGAAATAAAGTGTCCAGACTTACTGAGTTTATCGATTACAACCATGATAGAATCATTATGTTTCTGATTTTTAGGCAAACCTGTTATAAAGTCTAGTGATATGGTCTCCCATTTCCATTCTGGTACCAGTAGTGGTTGTAATAGGCCGGCTGGATGTTGGTGTTTGGCCTTAACCTGCTGACAATCTTGGCACCTAGACAAGTATTCTATTGTTTCGCCCTTCATGTTAGGCTAGGAAAATAGTTTTCTGAGTGTTGTTATTGTTTTTTGGTAGCCGGGATGGCCAGAATACGGTTTCTTATGCAGTTCGTCTAAAATAGTTAATTTTAGCTCTATTGAATCTGGTATGTAAAGTCTATTTTTAAATCTTAATAGTCCCTCCTTGTCGATACTTATATATAGTTCATCTGAGTTTGTGATACTGTTTTGCAATTATGCCATCATCTTAGTGTAATTTCCGTCGTTAATACCTGTCGTTTTTATTCTTTGTTCCATATCACTTTCTACCCTACTGATATTTATATTAAATAACCCATGGATTATGCGGCTTAAAGCATCTGGTACTTTATTTTTCTTACCCTTGATATGTCTAACCTCGAAGTCGAATTTGCTCAAGAAGGTTAGCCACCTTGCTTGTCTTGCATTAAGGTCTTGTTGGTTAAACAAATATTTCACCCCACTATTATCCGTCAATAGTAAGAATTTTCTGCCCATTATATACTGTCGCCGCATTTTTAAGGCATGTAATACTGCTGCCAATTCTAAGTCATGAGTGACATAATTTCGCTCATGTTCCTTTAATTTCCGGGACTCATAAAAAATCACGTGCCCTTCCTGAGTTAGAACACCACCTAGTCCCTCTTTACTTGCATCAACGCATATTGTGAAGTCTTTATCAGGGTCTGCTACCTTCAAGATGGGCGCCGATGTCAATAATTCTTTTAGCTTGTTAACACTATCTTGACACTTTTGCGACCAGTTAAACTTGGTCCCTTTCTTTTGTAATGACGTGATAGGGTAGGCTATCTTGGAGAACCCTTCTATAAATCTGCGATAATATCCATTGATTCCCATGAATGACCGGATATCTGCCACATCCTTAGGCACTGGCCATTCCATAATGGATTTTATCTTTTCTAGGTCTATGGCAACACCTTCCGAGGAAATGACATGTCCTAAATATTGTATTTCTTTTTGATAAAAATCACATTTGTCGAATTTTGCATATAGTTTGTGTTTCCTTAGTGTTCGCAGAACTATTCTTAGGTGTTCATCATGTTCCTCCTCCATTTTAGAATAGACCAGAATATCGTCGATAAATACCACTACGAACTTGTCTAAGTACTGGCTGAAAATGTTGTTCATCAAGCACATAAATGTGGCTGGTGCATTAGTGAGTCCAAAAGGTATGACTACAAACTCGTCGTGTCTGTATCTTGTTTGAAAAGCTGTTTTATTTATGTCCTAGTCCTTTATCCTAACTTGATGATAACCGGATCGTAAATCCAATTTTGAGAAGATCTTGGCCCCACCAACTTGATCGAACAGATCATTTATCCTAGGTAAGGGGTATTTGTTCTTAATGGTCACTTTGTTCAGTTGTCTATAATTGATACATAGTCTTAGAGTATCGTCTTTCTTTTTCACAAAGAGGATTGGTGCTCCCCATGGCAAGACACTTGGTCTGATATACTCTTTATCCAACAATTCCTGTAATTGTATTTTTAATTCTGTCAGTTGGTAGACTCATTCGGTAGGGTGATTCTGAGATAGGAGCTGATCCGGGTAGTAAGTCTATGGAGAAATCTATTTCTCTCCTAGGAGGCAATTCTGGTATCTCATCAACAAACATGTCTTTGAATTCACGTAGGACAACAAAGTCTTCTAAATTGGGCTTATCTCCTTCTTCTAATAGATTCGTTACTTGGATGGTATAAACTTGACATCCCTTCCTAATACATTTCTTGAATTGCATCGCTGAAACTTGACTAGCTGACACAAGTTTTGGTATGCCTTAGGTTGTTCTAACAGTGCCAAAATTATCTTTGTAGCTAAGTATCTTTGTATAACAGTCTAGTACTGCTTTGTGTTGTTCCAACCAATCCATCCCAATAATCATATCATAAGATCCTAGGGGTAGGATGTTCAGATTGGTCCTTATCTTTTGACAAACTAAGATGAACTCAAGATCATAAATAAAGTTGACAATTTTCTTTTAGTACCTGTTGCTAGTTGTACAAGCCAAGATTTTGCATGCTTTTGTTTCTTAAGTTTATTTGACTCTACTACATCGAGAGTAATATAACTTAACATAGCTCCAGGGTCAATTAAAATAGAAATTCGATTGTCATGGATTTTACCTTCGATCTCTACCACCGAGGATTGGTGGTCAGCTTGTCGACCATCTATGGCTGCATTTATCCGATGCAAACTTCTGCCCATGTCTCCCACTATCAAGGCTTGCTGTAAATTGTGAACAATAGTTCTATTTGCTGTAATTAAACGTGGACAGTTCCTCCTTAGATGAGGCTCTCCACACTCCCAACACTTTAATGGCTCGCGGGAGTTGTCCCCAAACTTCTTCATTCCTAGGTTTACCAATTTACCGTTACCTTGTGTATTCAGATGATTAGAGTGAAAATCCTTCCTTGGGAAACTTTTTGTTGCATTCTGATAAGGAGTTGGCTGGTATCCCTTCTTCCGTTGGTTTATTCCATCTTGCTTCTTATCCTTCCAGGTCTTGGGAAACTCTACCCATTGTTTATACTAGTCATAGCACATTCGTGCTTTCCTTAATACCTCACTCAAGGATTTGGGGTTGTCAAACTCAATTCTATCCCTATAGGATTGTGGTAAACAACTTAAGAATCATTGGATTTTTACCTTATCCTCTTGAATGTATGGTACGAACCTTAGTAGTTCTAGAAATTTATTTATAAGGTCCTCCATCATCATTTGTCCGAGTCATAACTCATAAAATTCTTTCATCTTCCTTTCATAATAGATTTCAGAAAGGTATTGTTTCTTGAAATACTTCTTGAAGTCAGACCATTCCAATTGTTTCTCCTTTAGGCCCTTAGCTAATTTCAAGTCCTGCCACCAAAGTTTGGCCTTCCCCTTTAGATTGTAGATGGCCATTCTGACTTTCATGTTACTGGAATAGTTGTAGATTTGGAAGTATTTTTTTATGTCCAACAACCATGCCTCAGTTTCTTCTTCTGTCCTGGATTCTCCATCAAAGGTAGCTGGTTTAATCTTTTTAAATTCTCCTTCAGGATGGTCTGTTTGTTTTCTTTTTTTGTCTGCTATGGTTTTGTCTTCAGCTAAAGGTGTCTCTTCAGATGAACTATCTCTTTTTTCTGTTTTCACACCAGAGTTCTAGGAGGCCCTTTTGCTGACCTATTCCTCAGGGTTATCATCCTCTGGGATTTTCTTGGTTACTATACTACGCAGTAGGACTTCATTTATCTCTTGTTGTTCCTGCTGTGCCTTCTTCAATTTTTCATTGTTGGCCTTAAAAACTTGTAGTTCAACAATAAGGTTCCTCATTGTTTCCAACACCTTTGTGGGTGAGGTTCCATCACTGTTCTGTCTTGGATCTCCATGAGGTCCTTGCTACGGATTCTCTTCCACCCTGATTCATGCACCTTCTTGAGTTTCCATTATTCAACACAAAAAAGAAAAGATTTATGTCTGTAATCCACAAGATTTATCAATATATATACTAAGCAATTAATGTGGCCCTGTTTAAGCCCAATGTTGTAACTTTTGCTCCGATACCATATGTAATGTACCTCAAATTTACCATAAAAAAAAATAAATCTATGACATAATTCAACTTCGTTTTAAGATTAGAGTTTAAGAGAAGGTAAGATTCAATTCGATCCATAAAGACATCATTACACCAGTCTAGCTTAGCTTGAACAGAAAGTTGACAAAGTAATTCATTTCTGCACATTTCATTATGCTTGTGATTGCAAGTCTGGATCTTCATGACTGCTAGAATAGTAGGTAACTTGATTGTCTGCTATGTGCGCGTGTAAAGGCGATATTATCATTTTTACTGTATGAAATTTGCTTTAACTGTTTATTAACATATACACTTATTTCCACCTACAAGTATGTATATACCCATATCTTTCTCTGTATAGTAAGTTAGGTACTTGTCATGCCCCGTACAACAGTGACCTGTAATATGAACTGTTATTATTGTACTTATATCCCGGATGAAGATCCTCCAATGTTTTCTACCAGTCCATTCATTACAGTATTTGAGTTGTTCCTATAGCACTAATTCCTACTATGTTCCTACATTTTTGTGAAGGAACAGAGGTCAATCGGGTTTCAGTGATCACAAAGGACCTCACTCTTTGCCGAAATCCGAAATACAGAATGACTGTGGGCCAGCACTTCGGGATTTCGGGATTCAGGGTTTCGTGAGTACCAAAAACCAGACATCAACATACCACATTTCCTGAAATTGCAAAAAGATGCCGAGCACTTTGGGATTTAGGGGTTCGAGATTTCATGAATACAAAAGCCAAACATCAACACAAAACATTTCCCAAAGTTGTGAAAAGGTAAAATGGGATCAACACTTCAGGGTTTTGGGGTTCAAAATCCCGCGACTTCAAAAGTCAAAACATCAAAACACCACAATTTTCGAATCGCGAAAGGAAAGTGGGACCCGCATTTCGAGGTTTCGAGGTTTGGAACTTCGCGAGTTTCGATGTCCAAACTTAAACATATACAAACTTCTGAAATGCAAAAAAGGGAAAGGTGAGAACCGCATTTCGGCATTTCAGGATTTAGAACTTCGTGAGTTCTGATGTCCAAACATCAACATATACAAACTTCCAAAATGCGAAAAAGGAAGGGTGAGACCCGCATTTTGGGATTTCGGGGTTCGAAACTTCATGAGTTCTGGTGTCCAAACATCAACATATACAAACTTCTGAAATGAGAAAAAGGAAAAGTGAGACCCGTATTTCAGGATTTCGGGGTTCGAAACTTCACAAGTTCCGGTGTCCAAACATCAACATATACAAACTTCCGAAATGCGAAAAAGGAAGGGTGGGTCCCGCATTTCGATATTTCAGGGTTCAGAACTTCGTGAGTTCCGGTGTCCAACATCAACATGAACAAACTTCCGAAATGCGAAAGAAAAGAAAGGTGAGACCCGTATTTCAGGATTTTGGGGTTCGGAACTTCGTGAGTTCTAGTGTCCAAATATCAACATAAACAAACTTTCGAAAATGAGAAAAAGGAAAAGAGGGCCCTGCATTTCGGGATTTCGGGGTTTGGAACTTCGCGAGTTCCAGTGTCCAAACATCAACATGAAACAAACTTCTGAAATGTGAAAGAAAAGAAAGGTACTAACATTTCAAAATTTCGGGATTCGAGGTTTCGGGGTTTCAAATGCTAACAACAACACACAACAACTCCCAAATTCTGAAAGGTGAAGGGTGTGGGACCAACACTTCAAGATTTCGGGATTCAGGGTTTTGGGGTTTAGAAAAGCAAGGGAACTTCGTATAAAAGTAACCAACAAGTCCCAAATGTCGAAAATCACATTATTTTCATAATTCTAAGATTTTTTTTCAGTAGGCTCTTCTTGCCTCACACTCAATCCGTAGTGTTCATAATAGCAAGAGAGCTCAAAAATCTCTTCCCCAACATACTTGGCAGCATCTTGCCTCCTCGCATATGCTATTTATCAATCTTTGCCGGGGTCTTTTTTCCATCCTTTGGGGATTTTCGCAACTCTCTTAATCCCTGATTTTCAGGGGCTGCCAGTGGCCAAATCTCTGATTTTCCACTTCTCATAATTAGCCTAGAGGTAGTTCCAACATGTTCCCCACTCATGGAGTCATGGTCAGCTGATTTTAACATGGTAGTTCCATTTGTCCTCCTGCAATTAATATAAGTATTCTATTGTGATACAAGTGTCATAGTCAAATAGTTAGTTGAGTCCAAACAGATCTTTGTCCAACAGTCACAATAATTAAATACAATTATTAAATTCGAAATTCGAAATTGCCATAAATGGCAAAAATTTTCCATATTCGAATTTACCAAAAACGGAAAGGAATTTCTAGCACATAAAAAAATATTTTATTTTTGGGGGATGTCACAGTCGGGATATTGTTTCAACTGAGTTTGTTGTGGTTAGGCTCCGACTTTAAAGTAGAGGGAGAACTGCTCAACCAATTCATGTTTTTAAGGTGCTCTTGGTTACAAGTATGTCTTTTTGGCTATCCATGAATTTTCTCTGGTTATGAAATAGATAGTGGCTCGGTATGTATGGGTTCATGCTTTCTTTAAATTCTGGAAACTCTATATTTTGGTGATATTTTTCTGGATGATTGGTGTGGGTTTTCATCGCATTAATGTCTAAAGTTACAATGTATTGGGTCCTTCTGAGTGTTAGCAGCCATAAAGGCTTTCTGACATCCTGTCTAGTTTGGTGGAGGGTTTCGTTTGGTCTAGACTGGACAATTGTCTCCATGCATTTGTATCACCATACCTAGTCGTTTGTCATTATGGGGTTTACTGGGTTTTTAGAATGCCTTGTGTCACTGCACTTTGCTTCACATGGGTATGAATTCGTTCATGTTACTAATTTCATGCAAGGGGTTGTGATGGTTGTTTTCCAAAGGGATTTCTTAATGTGATTGTTATTTCTCGGCCATGTCTTGTCTCAACATTCTTGGTTTGATTGGGAAGGCCATGAGGGTTATACCCTATGTTTTCTAGGTTTCGTTATAGAATCAAAATGGAGCCTTTCCCCTATGTTCATAGTCTCCTCTATCATGGGATTTTCACCCTTTCTGCGAAGACATTTTTGGTATATCCTGTGTGTGCACTATGAGTCTCGGAGGTTTTCACCCGATGTCGGGAGTCGATTCCATGTCTTCCTGTGTTGATCCACAAAGCCAATCCTTGATTACTCAAAGCTCATTTTTGATAAAGGAAACCATTTATGTCATGTTGGATACATGGTCAATGGTTATGAGTTGGTGATGCATTGTTGATAATGTTCTATTTTCAACTTGTCTCTATTGATTATCCTGACAGTGGTTTTTGGTTATAGTCATTGCAATTGGTTATTATGACAGTCAAATTGATAAGTTCAGCATTGAAATTGGTTGATTGAAGAATGGGGTTGATACACAGTCACTGTCTTTTGCATTGGGATTATTGAAATGTTAACTAGGCATTAGTTTACAATTGATTAATGCACAGTGATGCCCCGCGCGTGATGCATGGTATGTGTGGTGTTCCTACAACATGAGTTAATGATTACTACAAATGTTTGTTCTTAATTTCTTAATGGGTTATTGCAATCATGATTATTATGGCATTTTCATCCACTATATATGTTATGATTATTTGATCGGGCCATCAGAGAGGGTCATGGGCTTTTAAATATGGTTGTGTTGTTTTTTGATCGATTTGTGTTGTGAAATTGGGCCATCTATTGTTGCCTCATTGTATTGGATGGATATCCGATCATTTTTAATGTTTAGAGTCAAAGAAATATCGACCTGTACAGTCACAGAAATACACTTTTGTTTGGTCAAAGGGTTTTCTGTATCCCACCGCATAGCGTGAGTTGAAATGGTGATTGTTGTCTATGTGTTTAAATGGAAAGTCGGGATCATTGCAATTTAAAAATGGATTATGGTGTTGATTGTCCACTATGTATGTTAAATGAATACCATGCTTTTTAACAGTGGTAGGCACAGATTTTTTGACAGTATAACCTCATTGAAATTTTATTATTAAAAGACAAAATTGAGCACGACCTTTGAATTGCATTTGATGATTGAAATTATTCGTGAGCATTGATTGGTTTTGATGTTGAACAGAGTGGAAATAAGTGTCTGTTTATGCATTTGGAAAATGTTTTAAAATAATAAATGGATAAGTGAGATGAACAGAGCTCCCCTACAGGTTGTTGTGGAATGCATACTGTCTTGTTTGATGAAATTGTGTTAAATATTTGATTACAAACAAGGAGCAAGTTAATGCACAGAGTTGTTTGGACTATACATAGTAGTTGTTTTTCTTTTGGGTTACAATGTTCATTTGGTTGGTGTATTTCCTTTTACATAATGGTTTTACGGATTACTTAATTAATTTTATGAACATTACCCTCTCTCTTTCCACACCATTATTTCACTTTTTTCTAATTACAACCCTATTGCCTTCCCACATTCATTTTTCACTCCCTGTTCTAAAATTGATTACAGTCAAGGAGAATTTTGTATGGAAAAAGTTGGAAATTACATTTTCTTGGTTGGATCACAATAATTTTTTCTTTGGTATGCATTACAGTTGATTGTTTGTTGTCTTTGAGCAGTAACTGTGTTCTTTTCCCCTTCATTTTATCATTTTTTTCTAAATGCAAGCCCCTCGCATATCCCAGGACCTCTTGTTCACCCCCTGCTCATTGACAACAATTAAACAATTTATATAGATTGGATTTCATGAGTCTGATATGTTGTTGAGCCAAAATCTATTTCATATTTTTAAAGAGTTGTCATGTATGGTTGTTAAAGGAACAATTTGTTAATCAATTATGCATACAAGAATGAGCTATTCAAATAAAAGGCTGAAAAATGAGGCCTACTATGCCCCTGTCAAAGAAAATTATGATATTGCCCCTTCCACATCTTCAAATAATTCTGATAAATTTGTGTCCTCCCACATGCATTGGAAGGATGATTGCTCTCATATGATCAGCGAGATGAGGCTTAAAGATTCCACACAGCCTAAGGAAGGTTCAGAAGGAGTAAAAGATGATGGCATCAACAAGGGAAAGATTGCCTCACAAACTCTAAAATATGGATTTTAATTTTTTATTTGTTGATGATAGTTTACTTCAAATTTTTGTATGAGATAAATTGTCAAATATAGATGTGATGATGGGAGTCACAAGGAGGGGTATTTTGTTTAATTAACTAGTTATGTTATGATTTTTGAGAACTAAAGAGAGTCTCAAGGGGTCCCACCTACTAGTTATTATTTATTAAAAACCCTTATTATGATTTATTACTCTTCCCCCCTTAACTAAAAGTGGTTGAGTTTTAGTTAACTTAACTAATGAGGTGGTTCAACTATTTCAACCAATTCTAATTTTCTTAATGGAAAAAGGAAAGGGAGGAACAAGAGGAGGATAGAAGGAGAAGCATGCTAAGGTTTACTCTTTGAGTTTATGTTGAGATAGTTCAGTTTTCATTCATTCCTTAATTTATCACAAGCCTAATTATGTTTTATGATAGCAGGGTCTTATTGTAGAAAGCAACATTCAGGGTTGAATTACATCATTCAAACACTTGTTTTTCAGAGGTGTTGATCTATCTTTGATAGTTTGTGTAAACTTGTTTGTTTGTGAAATAGTTTTCATGACTGAAAAACGCTATTGTGCAGAGTCGAGTGGGCAGCAATATATAGCAATATAATCCATATTTTAGAGTTCAGTTTTGATTTTATGTCAGAGGTCCTTTTGTATGTTCAATTGGGAATGTCTAAGTTTGACTTTAGTCCGAAATTTCTGTATGAGATTTTGTAAAGAAAATGACTCTTTGGTGAATTGGAATGAAAAAAAGGATTTATTTATGTCTCATCTGTCTTGATTATCATCTTGGCGTCTTACTTATGTCTTTACACTTGTTTTCAACAACTATTATATTCAGAAAATCATATTAAAAATCAATTTTCCAACAAGCTTTTATTTGTGAAAAAGACTAGCCTAAGCACTTGTAATTAATACTTGTGAGTTAGGATTTTATTTTTGATGGCTATAAACCTAGGATGAAATTCCCATATATTTTTATTTAGCCAAGAAAAATATGAAAATGCTTGAGTAAGATCATCTCATATCTTTTCCTCAACATTTATTTGGCGACCATACTGGGGAGATCTTCGATATTTCTGTGGTTACTTTTTATACTCGATTTTCATCGATACATCTATTTTTTTGATATTGATTCTTTGACTGTTTTATTTCTTAAATGACTGTGTCTATTGCAAGGTAGCCCAATATTGAGCTCAGTCTTCAAGATCATACCAGCATTGCTTTGAATTTGTTTAATACCATTTTAGACAGTGCCAATACCCCTATTGAGCTTAACCATTCTTGGGCAACAATTGAACGAGATATTAGTGCTCAAGAATGATTGGAAGCTAGACGTAGATATCCTAGAAATCAACAGTAACCTTCTTGTTTCTTTAGTTTTGGTCTTTCTTTCATGTCCTTAGACTCTCGTGCTTCTATAAGAACAAGAGTCTTATCACCGGAAATCAATCCTATTCCTGAAATAGGAAGAAGAAATGTTGTGTTATCTACCCAACAAAGTGCTCTAAGGGGAACTTTGTCTGATTCATCTAGATCGTCTTTCTTTCCCTCATCTATCATCCACAAGATGGCATCTAGTGGTGGCTCTGGTGGCACTGGAAGTTCTTTGTCCTCTCAGTCTTCATCTTCGTTGGTGATTGGTAGCTTATATAGCCACCATATCCCTGTCCAATATACAACAAATCCCACCAAAGTCATTAAAAAGTACGGGCTTTTCATTTTGAAGAAGACGCCACAACCACATTGTGGCATGTGTCCTCTCCTCTTAACCTAGCACTTGCTACTCGTCCACTTCCTAAATTTAAAGACCATCTTCCTAGGTTTTTAGAAAATAACACTGTCACTACAAATGAACACCTAGTGGCATTTTCTAATGCTTGTCATAACATAGGATCCAATGACAATGATACTTGCATGCATTTATTTTTCAATTCCTTGGAAGGAAAGGATGTGGTCGATTTCTTTGACCTTCCTCCTAAGATTCTATCTACTTGGGAGGAGTTAATATATTGGTTCCGATCCACTTATGGGCAATCTAAAATCCCAGCCGAGAATTTAAGGGAATACAATAACGTCACCTATAAGGATGGTGAGACCATCAAGTCTTTGAACTTGTGTTTCACCAAGTTATACAATAAAATCCCCAAACTCATCCACCCTTAGAACCAAGCCTCTTTCGTGCATTACTACAATTCATTTCCTTCCCCCTACGGTCATAGGCTTGAGGAAAAATCCATTGATAATCCCAATTCTTCTCTGCATAATTATTCAGAGTATGAAGAACAACTTGAAAGAACAAATCTTCCCCAGGGGGAATCGGTTAGATAGACAGACATGTCCGCCCTCTTACAACTAGTCCAATATATGAACAATCGTATGATAGCATTTGAGAAAAGGGGGAGTGCCTCACCTCTCACCTCTAGAGCTTCATCCTCTTCTGCACCCCCCTTTAGGAATCCAATTAAAAACAAAATTTCAGCCTAAATCCATCTTGCCTCAAAGTTGGTGTAACTTTTGCAAGGAACACCACGAGGAAACCACATGTGAGGTAAAGAAGAGTGCCAAATATAATATCTTTGGTAAGAGACCAGAAGCTACTATCATTTTCCTAGATTTTGCGAGCCAGAAGATTTCATGGTCATCAATACTAGGAACAAAGCCTATGCTCCCAAGGGAAAATTTGACCCTCCCCGTAATTCTTCTAGCCCAATATCATACTCACCCGCTGCTACTGTTTAGGTTCCTAAGGTTCTTGACAGTCAAGTAACAACTTCTCCTCTCCCCTATTCCAAATACAATATGTTGAACCAGTTGGCCAACATCAAAGAAGATGCAACCCTTTTGGATATGGTTGTCGTCCCTTAACAATAGATGCATCTGAAACAATTCATGGAAGGAAAAGATTCTGTTGTAGCCAACCTCTCTGAAGAGTTAAATGAAGAGGATTCATCTGTAAATAAAGTAGGTGTACATAAGTTTAGATACCATGTAAAAAATCCCCCTTTTTATATTTTTGTAAAGATTATGGATAAGATTGCCCATTGTTGCATCATTGATGGCGGTTTGGGCCCAAGTGTGATGTCGAAGATTATTATGGAAGAGATAGGCTTGTCCTGTACAAATGAAAACACCAGAAGCATGCTCTCCTATAATAGCATACAACAAAAGACCATAGGTGAGATTAAATATGTAACCTTAGTTTTGTGCGCTCATCTTGAAATAAGGACAACCCTCAACATTCAGGTAATTGATATGATGGTAAGAAATTACTCAATCATCTTAGGAAGAGATTGGCAAGCCTTAATGGGTGGATACCTCTCACTCGACATAACACATTTATCTATTCCTCGAAACGAAAAAAACATTATAGTCTTTAGAGAAGGAAGGATATCACCTTACATAGAAAGTGTCCCACAGCCTAACATAAATGATATCGAAGAGGACCTGGGAGTATATTCCATCTTTTTTGAGGAGGATAACATTCCCATGCAACAAATCGATTTAAATGATGGTATGTGGCACATGCACTTTGATGGTTCATGCTCTAACGAAGGTAACGGAGCTAGCATTATTTTGATTTCTCCTGTAGGTAAAATCCATAACTTTTCTTGCAGGTTGGAGTTTGCTTGCAATAACAATGTCATATAATTTGAGACTTTATTATTAGGCATTAAGAACACCTATAATCTTGGTTGTAGTCACCTTTCAGTTTTTGGGGATTCCAAACTTGTTGTGAGTCTAGTACGTAAAATTTACTCTCCTAGAAACAAGTTAATGAAACGATACACCCAAAGTGTTTGGGTGCTTATCTCGAACCTTTTATCTTTCAAAATCACTCATGTTAAGAGGGAGTTAAACTCGATGGCTGATCGGTTATATTTTTTTGCAGCCTCTCCTAATCGACAACTTCTGCCACATAGACCTAGTTGTACTTTCCAATCTCTATATCATCCACATATCCCCGAAAATATAGAATCTTGGAAGGTCTTCCCTAACGATGAGAGAAATTGTGTTTTTATTCAAAATGAACCTTTTAAGCCTAAGGAGATTATATCCATAGAAGATAACAAGATTCCTAAAGGCTTGACTCCTCTAGAGAGTTCATTTTCTTCGAGTGATGTAGGCAACAAGGAAAAACAAAAAGAAGAGGAGTCGAAAAGGAAGGTAGGTGAAACCATCTCCTTGAACATTGGGACACCCGAGACTCCAAAGAATGTTAAAATAGGTGCCAGATGTTTAGATGAAGAGAAAGTGAAGTTTGTCAAGCTGCTTGGTGAATTTCAAGATGTTTTTTCTTGGTCTTATGAGGATATTCGTGGTTTTGATCATGGTCTTATACAACATGCCATCCCAATTAAGGAAGGCATAAAACCAGTCAGGTGAAACAAAGACCTATCAACCCCGCGCTAGAAGAAAGTTTTTGAAAGGAGTTGGAAAAACTCTTGAAGGTTGGGATCATCTTTCCGGTCAAGTATTCTAAATGGGTTTCAAATTTGGTTCATGTTCAGAAAATAACTAGTCAAATCAGATTATGCGTTGATTTTCATGCATTAAATCGAGCTAGTATAAAAGATCACTTCCCTCTCCCTAACATGGAAATGATTTTGTAGCAAGTTGCAGGGTCGCAAATGATATCCTTACTTGACGGTTTTTCCGGTTACAACCAAATCAAAGTAAAAAGGGTAGACAAATATAAAACCACCTTTATTACTCGTTGGGGTACTTTTTCTTATGAACGTGTGCCTTTTGGATTATCTAATGCATGTGCCACCTCTCAAAGATCTATGCGAATAGATTTCGACGATTTGATTGGTAAGATCATTCAGATCTACCTTGATGACTTAACGG
This sequence comes from Picea mariana, assembly GCA_032191745.1. NCBI lineage: Eukaryota > Viridiplantae > Streptophyta > Pinopsida > Pinales > Pinaceae > Picea > Picea mariana. The sequence continues at coordinate 40,553 of JASDQU010306880.1, read as the reverse complement.
TGTACTCTAGAATCCGATCATATCATTTTGGTCATCTGATAAAAGTTCTCATGCAATGTAGTAAATTCGACATTTCTCTAAATCCTTCCAAATCCATTTTTGGCATTATCGAAGGGAAGATCCTTGGAGACATCATCTTTGATTCAGGAATAAGCATTGATCCTGAAAGGATTGTTGCTATCCTTAATCTGCCTGCTCCCACATCCAAAAAGGAGGTTCAATCTTTTATGGGGTTTATTAACTTTGTCCGTAGGTTTGTTCTTGATTTTTTTGTGATGGTCAAGCCAATTCATAATCTTCTTAAGAAAGATCATTCTTTTTCTTGGATAGATGATGTCGAAAATGATTTTGAAGGGATCAAGAAAGTGATCAGTTCCACACTGATTTTGGCAAAGCCAAATTTTGAGAAGGAATTCACGATATATACTAATGCCACCAAGGAGGAAGTTTCTATTGTTCTTATGAAAAATGATGACCAAGGAAATGAAAAAACAGCGGCTTACATGAGTCAAAGTTTGTCTAATGATGAATTTAAATATTCTTTTATTGAGAAACATGATTTTGCTCTTGTTAAAGTTGTTGAAAAGTTTTTCCACTTCAACTTAGGTAAGCATACGTTGGTAAAGGTCCCTTTACCTGCTGTCAAGTTTTTTCTCTCACAGACTTATCTTTCAAGAAAGCTTGCACATTGGCTTGCCAAGATCTAGGAGCATGATTTGAATATCGTGACTTCTATCACTATCAAGGGACGTGACCTATCCCTTCACTTAGCTCAGCATGTTGAGAATGGTGAAGAAATTGATGAAGAAGATAGTTCCCTTTCAGCTCTCTTTTACATTGATGATCAGATCCTCCCTGTGTCTAAACATCCATGGTACAGGAATTTGGTTTATTATTTACAGAACCAAAGATGTCCAACCAACTTAGACACTCATCAAAGAATAAGATTATGTATTGAATCTACAAGATACGTTATTATAGGAGACTTATTATTTCAAATATCTGCTAATAGTGTGTTGCTTCATTGTGTAAACAATGAAGATGCGCAGGAACTGTTGCAGGAAGCTCATGTTTCTTCAAGTTCTATCATTCATGTAGGAGGTATTTTTTCTGCAAAAACCACTGCTTTCAATATTATTAGAAAAGGATACTATTGGCCTTCAATCTTTTGTGACTCTTATGTTTTTTTGAGATCTTGTGACAAGTGCCAAAATTTTTCTAGGAAAGAACACCTTTCAGACATGTCATTACAACCTATCCTACCAGACTTTCCTTTTTCAAAGTGGGGATTGGATTTTATTGGTCCTATTAATCCTCCTTCTTCAGCTGGACAAGTGTTTATTTTGACAGCCACATACTATTTTACAAAATGGGTTGAATTTGTCCCACTTAAGCATTCCACAGATGATCAGGTAATTTCTTTCCTTGAAAATAACATTTTTTCCAGATTTGGTCTTCCATTGGAAATTATTACAGACAATGGTCCTACTTTCATTTCTGCTAAGATGACTCAATTTTTATCTAAATTAGGGGTTAAACATTTCACCTCGTCAGCTTATTATCCCCAAGAAAATGGGTAGGTTGAGTCTACCAAAACAAATCTGGTAATAATCATCAAGAGGCTCATCGAAGACAAGCCTCGACAGTGGCACACTCTCCTCACTTACGCCCTCTGGGCAGATCGAACTATCTCCAAGGTAAGCATAGGTTGCACTCCTTTCCAGCGTGCTTATGGTCAAGAATCCCTCCTGCCAACTAAGTTGGAACTTTCTTCCTTAAGATTAATGCTACAGATCGAAGAATTAAATTCTTCAGATGTTTCACAAAGGACAAATGTGCTACTAGATTTGGAAGAGAAAATGATGTTTTCTTTGGATAACATTAAAGGAGACAACAAACTATTAAGAAGTATTTCAACAAGATTGTCAAGACTGTCAAGTTTAAGGTCAATGAAAAAGTTTTGCTATGAGATTCAGCTCACGCTGATCGGGGAAGACATTCAAAATTTCAGAAATTATGGTTGGGTCCTTTCAAGATCGATTTTGTCTTAGGTACCAATTCTTACATTCTAAAATATTCACATGAGCGATTGTTTTCCTACAACACTAACGGTTCTCACTTGAAGCATTATGTGGAACCAACCTGAAAAGATCTAATGTTATTTGGATTTTCTGTATTTTAGTAGTCTAGCTCTGCTTTTAGTTTTCATTTTTTTTCTTTTCTTCTTGCAACAATTGATTTTTGTTTTCTGTTTTAAGAATCTCCTACTGCTTTTACATTTATGTCACTTTATTTCTGCTATTTTATTTTTCTGCAATTTTATTTTGTTAGGATTTTTATTGCCTTGCCATCTTTTTCTATTTTGGCCGAGAATAAGATGTGGATCACTTATGCCACAGTGACAATCCTGCAAGATATTGTTAGTCAATAATAATCAAGCATACACATTGGTTATGATGTTTCCCCTAAAGACATACTTGGATTTGTTATCTTCTTTCATTGTTGTCTTGTAAAGAGATTGGTTATCTCCTAAATCTTCTTTCCATTTCATCATCCATTTGAAAAATAAAAGAGCAAGTCCATTAATTTTTCTCCTTGGAGAAAGAGATGATTCTGGTTGAATGATTATGCATGCATGGATAAACCCCCTCATACTTAACATTTTTCATGAGTTATTCCCAAATTCTCAGTCATTTTTCCATTAAATCCGCTCACTTCCCCCTGTTGCATAATTATTCTAGTTATATCTTCTATGTTTATTATTATGGTCTAAGAAACCATGAGTTATGAGTTCTAAATCTGTTGAAAACAAATTTCTTTGTCAAGTCTCCAATTTGTTGACGATTAAAATTGCAACAAGGATTTCGCCCGAAAAGTATTGCTAAATCCTATTAACTATAAGCTAATAATATATATATACTAGTAGGTGGGACCCCCTTGTAGGTTGGAGGATCATATCTGGGTCTTATTTGATGTTTTACTATTGTTCGACACTGCTTACATGATTGAAAATTATTGATGATCAATGTTGGTCCTATTCACGACAGATGGATGAGGGATAAAACATGTTTGTTCTCTTGCTTTAGACTCTAATGCCATGATGGCTTATGATATCTATTGTTGTCATTGCTATATGTTCCTGGATTCGTTACTTTGACACCTGCAAAAGAAACATGTTAGTAACAACAAATAAAGATCAATTGAAAAGAAATAAAGAAATATACACAAAAAAATGGAAAAGGAAGGAAATGGTTTATACTAACATTTTACACTATATGCATTAAAACGATCATTGTGGATCCTAGCTAACAAATAATAGCTATGTGATTTATTGAGTTATGGAAATATAGTTGTTATACATTACTGTATAGTTTGAAATGGTAATATGTGGGTGACGCTCTTGGCAATTAAGGGAAGTTGATTTCAATACATGGTTCAATTGGGTGAATTAATGGATTAGTGGTTGGTTGGTTGGCGCGTACTAAGGAATTGAATGAGTTGAGCATGGAGGTGACGTGCATTTACTGCATGTCATTCCTACTCGTTCCATTGGCTGCCACCCTAGTCGGGCTATTGTTTCAACTGATTCTTTTGTGGTTAGGCTCCGACTTTCAAGCAGAGGGAGAACCACTCAGCCAATTCGTTTTTTTAAGGTTCTGTTGGTTACAGGTATGTCTTTTTGGCCATATTTGAATTTGCTCTGGTGATGAAATAGATGGTGGCTCAGTATGTATGAGTTTGTGCTTTCTTTAAAGTCTAGAAACTATGTATTTTGGTGATATTTTTTTGGATGATTGGTGTGGGTTTTCATCGCAGTAATGTTTGAAGTTACAGTGTATTGGGTCATTATGAGTGTTAGCAGCCATAAAGGCTCTCTATCATCCTTGCTGGTTTGGTGGAGGGTTTTGTTTGGTCTAGAATGGACAATTGTCTCCACGTATTCATATCACTGTACCCGGTCATTTTTTGTTATGGGGTTTACTGAATTTTTGGAATTCCTTATGTCACTGCACTTTGCTTCACTTGGGTATGATTTTTCCCATGTTACTAATTTCTCACAGGGGGTTGTGATGGTTGTTTTCCAAAGGGATTTCTTAGTGTGACTTTTATTTTTTGGCCCTATCATGTCTCAGCATTCTTGGGTTGATTGGGAAGGCCACGAGGGTTATACCCTACGTTTTCTAGGTGTCGTTATAGAATCAAAATGGAGCCTTGCCCCTCTGTTCATAGTCCCCTCCATCATGGGATTGTCACCATGTATGCAAAGACATGTGTGGTATAGCCTGTGCGTGCACCATGAGTCTCAGAGGTTTTCACCTGATGTTGGGATTCGATTCCATGTCTCTCTGTGTTGATCCACATAGCCAATCCTTGATTACTCAAAGTTCGATTTTGATAAGGAAACCATTTATGTCATGTTGGATAAATGGTCGATGGTTATGAGTTAGTGATGCATTGTCGATGTGTTCTATTGTCGACTCGTCTCTGTTGATTATCCTGATAGTGGATTTTGGTTATAGTCACCGCAATTGGTTATTATAACAATCAAATTGATAAGCTCAGCATTGAAATTGGTTGATTGAAGAATGGGGTTGATACACATTCACTGTCTTTTTCATTGGGATTATTGAAATGTTAACTAGGCACTATTTTACAATTGATTAATGCACAACGATGCCCCATGCATGATGCATGGTATGTGTGGTGTTCCTACAACATGAGTTAATGATTACTGTGACTGTGAGTTCTTAATTTCTAAATGGGTTATTGCGATCGTGATGATTATGGAATTTTCATCCACTATATATGTTATTATTATTTGATCGCGCCATCAAAGAGGGTCACGGGCTTTTAAATATGGATTTGTTTCTTTTTGATCGATTTGTGTTGTGAAATCGGGCCTGTTGTTGCTGCCTCGTTGTATTGGATGGATAGCCCAACATTTTGAATGTTTAGAGTCAAAGAAAATTCAACCTGTACAGTCACAGAAATACACTTTTGTTTGGTCGAAGCATTTTTTGTATCCCACCCCATAGCGTGAGTTGAAGTGGTGGTTATTGTCTATGTGTTTAAATGGCAAGTCAGGATCTTTGCAATTTAAAAATGGATTATGGTGTTGACTATCCACTATGTATGTTAAATGAATACCATGATTTTTAACAATGGTTAGGCACAGATGTTGTGACAATATAACCTCATTTCAATTTAATTATTAAAATATAGAATTGAGCACGACCTTTGAATTGTATTTGACGATTGAAATAATTCGTCGACAGTGGTTGATTTTGATGCTGAACAGAGTGGAAATCAGTGATTGTTTATGCATTTGGGAATTGTTTTAAAATATTAAATGGATAAGTGAGATGAACAGAGCTCCCATATAGGTTGTTGTGGAATGAATATTGTCTTGTTTGATGACACTGTGTTAAATATTTGATTACAAATAGGGACCAAGTCAATGCACAGAGTTGTTTGGACTATACACAGTAGTTGTTTTTTTTGGGTTATAGTGGCCATTTGGTTGGTGTATTTCCTTTTACATAATGGTTTTACGGATTACTTAATTAATTTTATGAACAGTACCCACTCTCTTTCCCCACCATTATTTCACTTTTAGATAATTACAACCCTATCGCCTTCCCACATTCATTTTTCACTCCTTGTTCTAAATCTGATTATAGTCAAGGAGAATTCTTTATTGAAGAAGTTGGAAGTTACATTTTCTTGGTTGGATCACAGTGATGTTTTATTTGGTCTACATTACAATTGATTGTTTGTTGTCTTTAAGCATTAACCATGTTATTGTCCCCCTCATTTTATCATTTTTCGCTAAATAAAATCCCCTCGCATATCCCAAGACCTTTTGTTCAGACCCTGCTCATTGAAAACAGTTAAACAATTTATATGGATTGGATTGCATGAGTCTGATATGTTGTTGAGCCAAAATCTATTTCATATTTTTAAATATTTGTCATGTATGGTTGTTAAATGAACTATTTGATAATCAATTATGCATACATAAATGAGCTATTCAAATAAAGGGCTGAAAATCAAAGCCTGCTATGCCCCTGTCAAAGAGAAAGTCGCTACTTCCCCTTCCGCATCTTCAAACAATTATGATAAATATGTGTCCTCCCACATGCATTGGAAGGATGATTGCTCTCATATGATCAGCGAGATGAGGCTTAAAGATTCCACATAGCCTAAGGCAGGTTCAGAAGAACTAAAATATGACAGTATTAACAAGGGAAAGATTGCCTCACAAACTGGAAAATATGGATTTTAAGTTTTTATTTGTTCATGATAGTTGACTTCAGATTTTCGTATATCTTGTTTTTGGATATGTTGGTAATATATTTTGGAAGTAGTTGCAAATATTATTGAGATACATTTTTAAATATAGATGTGATGATGGAACTCACAAGGAGGAGTGTTTTGTTTAATTGACTAGTTATGTTATGATTGTTGAGAACTAAAGGGAGTCACAAGGGGTCCCACCTACTAGTTATTGTTTATCTAAAACCCTTATTATAATTTATTACTCTTCCCCCCTTAACCAAAAGTGGTTGAATTTTAGTTAAATTAACTAATGAGGTGGTTCAACCACTTCAACCAATTCTAATTTGCTTAAAGGCAAAAGGAAAGGGAGGAACAAGAGAAGGATAGAAGGAGAAGCATACTAAGGTTTTCTCTTTGAGTTTATGTTGAGATAGTTTAGTTTTCATTCACTCCTTAATTTATCACAAGCCTAATTCTCTTTTATGATAGCAAGGTCTTATTGTAGACATCAACATTTAGGGCTGAATTACATCATTCAGACACTTGTTTTTCAGAGGTGTTGATCTATCTTTGATAGTATATGTAGACTTGTTTCTTTGTGAATTAGTTTTCATGACTGAAAAAGGATATTGTGCAGAGTCGAGTGGGAAGAAATCTGTGGCAAGATGGTCCATCTTTTAGAGTTCAGTTTTGATTTTCTGTCAGAGGTCCTTTTGTATGTTCCATCGGGGATGTCTAACTTTGACTTTGGTCTGAAATTTTTGTATGAGATTTTGTAAAGAAAATGACTCTTTGGTGAATTGGAATGAAATAGAGGATTGCTTTATGTCTCATATGTCTTGATTATCATCTTGGTATCTTACTTTTGTCTCTACACTTGTTTTCAGCAACTATTATATTCAGAAAATCATATTAAAATGAATTTTCCACCAAGCTTTTATTTGTGAAAAAGACTAGCCCAAGCACTTGTAATTAATACTTATGAGTTAGGATTTTATTTTTGATAGCTATAAAACTAGGGTGACACTCCTATCTATTTTTATTTATCCAAGCAGAATCTAAAAATGCTTGAGTAAGATCATTTCATATCTTTTCCTCAACATGGGAGACCTGTCATTTGAGTGATGTGATGGAAGCACAAACTTCCCATATTAAATGTTGTCTTCTTGGAATTGGTACGTGACGACCGTATTTTGTGGTTATTCATCGGATTCATTGGTAACTCACCAAAATTTAATGTGGAAGGTGTGGGATATACGTCATACTTCGAAGCCCATTGGTCGGGCCGGACATGACCACGTGGCTCCCCTGGATTGGGCCACGTGGCCTCTCCTCATTGGCCAACCTTCAGTATAGTCAATAGCCATGTGTACCCTATGTCGTGTTGTCATGTGTCTTGCCTATCGAAGTTCCATGTGGCACTCTATCAATGGGCCATTTTCCACATGATTCCCTGTCATGTGGCGGCTCTTGGGTGGTGCCAAGTGTCTCCACCTAGGGGTGCCACATGGAACTTTCCAATTGGTCCAATTGGCCTTCAAAAATTCTAAATTTGACTACCAAATGTCAGCACCTGGTGGTCCCACATGGCATGCTAACATCATTGATATGGATTCCAATGTCACACTGTATGAATGTTGATGTCACCCTTTTGACTTTTAACTAGTAACCCCCGAACTTTAATCATCCCTATATCCTTCATTCTATCTTCGTTTGACAAGTCGCTTCCGTTGTTGGAAATATTGCAACAGGCTCTTCGACTTGGCGTTAGTTTGACGAGATTCTGAGAACTTTCATTTTTTACCTTTTTCTAGCTTCTAGGACCATTCTGAGTCATTTGAAACATTTTCGAGCTTCCTGGATCATGTCTTGAACCTCCTAGAGCATACATCCCCACTAAAAGGGATTTTGGATCCCAAAATTCTTACATTATGAGATTCAAAATGTCTCTTAGACTTACAATAGAGTCCCAAACCTAAAACTAGCTCACAAAGGCCTAAACATATCATCATTGTGGATAAAATAAGTGATGTTATACATGTCATCACTTTTACAAAAGTGCCCTTTTATGGGGTCTTAGAAGAAATAGGTGATTTACAATGATGGCCATTGTTAACTCTAAAAATATTTCCATCCTTTTAGTCATTAAGACGAATGGGTTCCTCTCCTCAAGTTGTCTCTTGTCTAGTAGTTGTCTTCCCTGTTGAGCTACTTCACCGGCTGGTTATCTCGAAGGTGTTTACCTAACCTTCTTGTCCTTCTTGGGACACAACTCTAGATGAAGGGTCCAACAGGTGGCCTCATGGTGTCCACCTCTGTTGCAATGGTTGCAATATCTTTTCCTCTTAAGGTTTTTCTTGTCCTTTCTCTTCTCTACTTGTGGAAAAGGATCTTCAAGCCTTGGCTTCTTTCTGGGTGCCATGGCCTTCATGTACAAATATTTTCTTTTCCAACACTGGGAAATTAAACGATTATTTAATCCACAAAGTGCATGGTCTCCTATGCCATAAGCTTTGTTTTACATCATAAATTTGTTCATAATCAAATGGAACATTGGAATACTGAGACTTTTTATACCTCGATGGGATTCCTCTGGTGTTGGACTGGCAAGGAGAGTTGACCTCATCTCTTCCTTTGTGATGCTCATCTCCCTTTGTATATGTCTCAAAATATCGATCATGAGATGACGTGCTCTCAACCTGCACTGATTCGGTTCTGTCACTGGAAGATTCTCTTGCTTATGTGGTCTTGGAGTTTTCTTCAGTGATTGTCTTGGAATTTTGTTCCTCAATGGGTTTGGAGCATTCTCCCACCTAATCTCATACATAATCTAGCCCGACATATTGAGGCCATGCCACTACCTCGATGGGATCCACAATGCCTTGGCCATTGGCTCCAAGGCCTCCTCCTTTATACACCATCTTCTTCATTAACTTTAAATCGATGCTTGTAGTCTATTTTTCAAAGTCTCCAAAAGGGATATCAACATCAATGAATAAATGAACTGAACATGGATCATTTACCTCGATTTTGATATGTCACTCTTGGCCTTCTTCCCAAAATGTGCTCAAATTTTCCTCTTGGTGGGAAGAAGCAATAGATGAGGCTTCCAAGAAACATCCTTCGTTCCTTAGTGCCTATTCACATCCTCTATCACATGAAAATAGACACAACCATAAATATTTTCATGATCAAATCCATAACCAATATATCCACCATGGCCACAATATGGCCTCTTTACTGCCCCTGACATGGAGCCTTCTCTAGCCTGCACCTTCATAGCTTGTTGTTGAAGTCACAACCTATGACTTTCCTCTTATGCAGCTTGCAACAATGTCTTCAACCCAACATTCTGTGCTTGAATTCTTTGGTTGATCTCTAGTAGTTCATCGAACCATGCATGCTTTGGTGTTCTCTCCATCTTCAACACCTGCAATCTCTATCAATCCTGCTCTTATACCAACTTGATCTGGGACATGGGTGACCTTGTTACCTGTTTTTTCTTAGATGTATGCCACTCCTTAAAGTCCAGGTTTTAAGAAATTTTACTTGAACTTATATTTGATTAAAAAGGTGAAATTGAATTTTGATAGGCTTGAATCCAAATTGAATTAAAACTTGGATAATCAACTTATTACATACCATGTACCATCACTTAAAGCTTCCAATACTTAATGCGTGGAAATAAAGGAAAGAATCATGAATATGAAATGAACAAGCACATTGAAAGATAAGCAATCACATGAAAGATACAAGAAGCCACCACGTGATAACAAATTTCACCCCAAATTGGCTACGTCTCTGGGCTTCGCTCAATCACTTAGTCACTTTATTATCCTCTTTAAAAATATGCTTCTCCTTTACAACTGAAAGGGTTATAGTCCCTTTCCTGGTGAGAACATCGAAGAGGGTGTTCTTATGTATAAAGAACATATTTCTCACAATGTGTGGAAAAATCTCTCATAAACATGAGGCAATCTCTATGGGAAATCCACGGGAAAAAATCTCACAAATTTGTGGCAGAAGAATGAATACTCCCATCAATATGAAGTCATAATAATCTTTGGATCTACTACTTAGATCCAAGAAAAAAGGAAACCATCATATCGGTCTCGAAATTACGAGACTTTCAACTACAATATTGGCCACTTTCTGATCAAATGTCAAAATTGAATCTCGTGCATTGGACTGTCCCTGCATGTGCAAGGGTGAATAGAAGAGGTTTTCTTCATTAAAAGAGTTTTTCTACCATGTTGAAACTCTCCATGCTATTTGAAAACCTGTAGCAAAACATATACATGTTGCAACATCTCATAATGAAAATGACATCATAAATAACATGCTTACATTGTGATCTTCTGAAATGAGCCTACTGATTGGAAGCTTTGATGCCAAAATGGATGTCACCAGCGGATTTCTAGGGTGAAATAGCATAAAAATGATTTTCAAATCATCCCATTTGGACATCGTCACCTTCAGGCTCTGTTGGGCTTCTCTTCCTTGATCTACGTGCATGTGCCTGCACTTATGACTGTACTTTTCCTTGAAAATTGTGTTGACGTACGAGTGTTGGGCGCATGCTATTTTCTTCCCTACTAACTATAGCAGAATTATGGGCTTCAAATGTGGTTTCTAGGTGAACTTTACAACACAAGTTGTTAGCCTAGTCGGTATGTGGAGGTATGAATATATTGTTTGTTGGGGGTAGGTTATGGGGTCAAACCCTTAGACCTCCCCATATTACACATTGGTTATATTTTTTTACCATATATATGTGATATGGTATATCCACATACCAACAAAATTACCATAATATAACTCGTTGAATATATATGCAAAAGGGTGCCAACAGATTTATTGCAACCTCCGCTAAGTTTTAGACTGGCCCATATTTAACTCCACTACTGCCAGATTTGGAGGCGGCCTGTCGTTTGAGTGATGTGATGGAAGCACAAACTTCCCGTATTAACTGGTGTCTGCTCGTACTTGGTACATAAGAGCTAGTTTTGTGGTTATTCACCAGATTCATTGGGAACTCGTCAGAATTTAATGTGGAAGGTGCAGGATATCCGTCGGACTTCGGGGTCCATTGGTCAGGCCAACCACAACCCTTTTAAATTTTGAGTTAGTTTTTTTGGGCCCTCCTTGGGAATTTCGAGGGTGCCATGTGGCTCCCCTAGATTGGGCCATGTGGCCTCTCCTCATTCACCAACCTCCAGTACAATCAACAATCATGTGTACCCTTTGTCGTGTTGCCACGTGTCTTTCCTGTCAAAGTGCCATGTGGCACTCTGTCAATGGGTCATTTTCCCACATGTTTCCCTATGAATTGGCGGCTCTTGGGTGGTGCCATGTGTCACCACATGGGGGTGCCATGTGGCCCAAGTGGCCTTCAAAAATGACAAATATGACTACCATGTGTCAACACCTGGTGGTGCCACGTGGTATGTTGATTTAATCGGTACGGATCCTGACATCACCTTGTACGGATGTTGATGTCACCCTATTGAATTTTGACTGGTCAACCTTGAAATTTGACCATCAGTATCTCCTTCATCCTAGCTATGTTTGACGAGCTTCTTGCACCGTTAGAAATCTTGCGATGATCTCTTCAACTTGACGCTAGTTTGACAAGATTCTGAGAAATTTCATTTTTTACCCTTTTGTAGCTTCTGGGACCATTTTGAGTCGTTCAAAACATTTATGGGCTTCTTGGATCATTTCCTGAGCCTCCTATATCACAGGTGGAAGCTACAAGACAACAAGCTTCTCCACCAAGACTTCCAAGATTGCAAGTACAGGTTCAAGGAGAAGAAACAAAGCACAATTCTTCTTCTACATCTAGTAACGATTCAAATCCCACTATCGCAAATTTAAGGAACCAAAGAACAAGAAGATTGAGACAATGTTTTTAACATAATGATGATATGGATCAACAAGCACACATTGCTTTGTTATCCTGTCAACCAATATACTTTGAAGAAGAAGTCAAGGAAGAAAAATGGGTTGATGCAATGAATGAATAAATTGAAGTGATTAAAAGAAACAACGCATGGGATCTTGTGGATCTTCCCACAGGGAAAACCAAAATTGGAGTTAAATGGGTGTATAAGACAAAATTCAATGAGAAAGGAAAAGTAGAGAAGCACAAGGCAAGGCTTGTAGCAATAGGGTTTGCTCAACAACCTAGTATTGATTATGGAGAAACATTTTCTCCAGTAGCATGTTTGGATATTGTCAGAGCAGTTTTGGTTGTTGTATCTCAAAAAAAATGGCCAGACTATCAAATGGACGTTAAATCATCATTTTTAAATGGATTTTTAAAGGAAGAAATTTATGTGGATCAACCACCAGGATTTCAAATCATAGGTAAAGAGTACAAAGTGTACAGATTGAAGAAGGGATTGTATAGTTTGAAGCAAGCTCCAAGATCTTGGTATAGTCACATTGATACTTATTTGCTCAATAATGGGTTCAACGGGAGAAGCAATGAGCCCACACTTTACACCAAAAGAGACCAGAGAGGTAATATTTTGATAGTTTGTCTCTATGTTAACGACATGATTTATACAGGAAATTTGTTCTTGAATGAATTCAAAGCGTCCATGCAAAGTGAATTTGAAATGACTAATCTTGGTCTCATGAAATATTTTCTGGGTATTGAAGTTGAGCAATCTGAAAAGGAAATTTTTATATGTTAGAGAAAATATGCCACAGATATTTTTAAAAGGTTCAAAATGAACAAATGCAAGCCAACACATACACCAATTGCAACAGGTACAAAATTAAGTAAACAAGATGAAGGAACAAAAATTGATTATACTCTGTATAAGAGGCTTGTAGGAAGCCTCATGTACCTTACAACTACCTGGATAGACATTATGTATGTAGTAAGATTAATTTCCAGATTTATGGAGAATCCCAAAATCTCTCATTGGAAAGTTGGATAAAGAATTTTGAGGTATATTGCAGGTACAAAAGATTATGGAATTTGGTATTCTACTTCAGAAGATGATTCACTTGTTGGATATACAGATAGTGATTTTGCAGGTAGTGTTGATGATAGGAAAAGTACTTCTGGGTATGCATTTTTGTTTGGTACAGGCTTGATTTTATGGGCTTCTAAGAAACAACCCATCATCACAATTTCTTTAGCAGAAACATAGTATGTGGCAGGAACTTTAGCAGCATGTCACGCAGTTTGGTTGATAATGATATTTAGTGATCTTGCACATGAAGAAAAGGAGCCAACTCCTATATTTTGTGACAACAGTTCAACAATTGCATTATCTAAGAATTATGTGTTTCACTGCAAGAGTAAACACATTGACACTCGCTATCATTTCATTCGCGATCTTGTCAACGATGGTAGCATTATGCTACAATTTTGTGGTTCGAAAGAACAATTAGCAGATATCTTCACCAAGCCATTGGGAAGAAATACTTTTGAATTTCAGAGACAACACTTAGGCATAGTTTGTGTTGATTTTTGTAATGGTCAAAATTAAGGAGGAGTGTTAAATGGACTAATTTCCTCCATTACATGTTTGAAAAAATCAGATAAAGAATAGGAATTATAAATGCACAGACAAGATAGGTAAGTTTACATTTATTAGGTAGGTGAAGGATGGATTGTTCTAGAGAGTTATCTCTTATCTAACTCTCTTATCAGGTATTTTGTAATTTCAGTTTTATGTGAATGTGGAGAAGAGCTTAACAACTCCATAGTTTCTTTGTGTGTGTATGCTCTATTCCTTTCATGGTTGCCTCTGCTTGAGCTTGAACATTTTCATCTTCTCTTCACCATCTCTATTCTCGACAACACTCCTACTTGAGAAGAGCATATCCTATTCATGTAGCAACAATTTAAGCACAAGTAGACCTTGTATCATGTGCATGAAACAATAGTTTATGCACTAGTTGTAGTAGATCCTATCCATGAGCTTGAAGCATTTGAGGTTCGAAGCACATGACACGCTATTAAATTTAAACACTAAACCTAAATTTCAAGGAACTATTTAATTATCTATGCTACCCCTCATTATGATGACTTGGTTTCTTGTTATTCCCCCCGACTATGCTCTTTCATTACCATTTCATGCCCCATTGAATTCAAGTAATTGGTTCTACACAACTAAATCATGAATCTAGTACTGGTACTCCACCCTCGTTGATTAAACGAACAATTGAACGGTCCTCCTCTTTAGATTGTTGGTAAAGTTCAACAAAGAAAATCATGTTCATGAAGAAACAATTTGAGCACAATTAGATCCTCTCCATGAAGCAACAAAGTAAGCACCAGAAGCAAGGATTTGAAATTTGAAGCAAGCAACATACCATTTTATTTAAACATTTAAATTAAATTTCAAAATAAAGATTGGCTATTTAAAAAGCATAAACAATATTGCACTAGTTAAGATTAAAATTTACATATATAAACTTCAAACATCTTTATAAATTTGGAACATTGGAAAAAATTAAATAGTATTACTCATGTAATATGAAAATACAATAAAAGTCAATGATATGGTTGGTTGATAGAAACAACAAGGCATATGTTTTCCATGGACAAGTTATTGATTTATTCTACTTTCATGTTTAGTATGGGCTTGAAGGCAAACATACATGCATTAAAAAAATTTCATATCCACAACTATAAAGTGAGTATTATAAAGTTTTTTTATTTAAATAATTTTTGAAATTTAATAATTACTTATAATTTTGTCATATCTATATTGATATTTTGAATAAATATAATAAAAATGTTTGTTATAAATTATGTGTTTGTAATAATGAAAAAAAAATATATTTATATTTTAATTTAAAAATATAGAAAATTAATACTTATTAATACCAAAAATATAATTTTAATTTAAAACTTTTTATTTCAAAAACTAATTTTAGTTTTCAAGTTGTCATTTGTCATTTTCTTGAAGTTAAAATTCTCAAAAAGCTCTCAAATATCCTAAACAATTCTCAGTCAATTGAAAACATTTTGGACCAGTTCCCAATCTCCCAAAAAATTTGGAAAACAATTTAAAAAATACTCAATATCCAAAGATACTATGCATATAAAACAATAAATTAAAATATGAAAATTTAATTATTCAACTGGGTCTATTTAATTATTCAAATGCAACTTGGACTTGGTAACCGCTGATTAATTCTAAGAAAGGAGGCGGCTCACGGCTTCCTCCTGACTTGATCAAATCGCGATGTGCTTGTCCCTCGATCTTAAACCATAT
>JASDQU010306880.1:10371-24929 GCA_032191745.1 Picea mariana | reverse complement strand
AGATATCTGTTTGGACTCAACTAACTATTTGACTATGACACTTGTATCAAAACATAATACTTATATTAATTGTAGGAGGACAAATGGAACATCCATGTTAAAATCAGCTGACCATGACTCCATGAGTGGGGAACATGTTGGAACTACCTCTAGGCTGATTATGAGAAGTGGAAAATTAGAGATTTGGCAACTGGAAGCCCCTGAAAATTAGGGATTAAGAGAGCTACGAAAATCCCCAAAGGAGGGAAAAAAGACCCAGGCAATGATTGATAAATAACATATGCGAGAAGGCAGGATGCTACCAAGTATGTTGGGGAAGAGATTTTTGAGCTCTCTTTCTATTATGAACACTATGGATTGAGTGTGAGGAAAGAAGAGCCCGCTGAATAGATTTGCCTTGATGTTATGAGCACTATTGAGTAAGTGTGAGGCAAGAGGATAACTGTTGGAATTGAATGGACATTGTTGAGGAGGAGTTTCCAAGTTCGCCCTCATGGATTCATGGTCACGCTAGGGGGTGAATCGGGCAAGTGACTTTGGCTGCCCTATTTTATGGTTGGGAGGAACGTGGTTGTTCCCTTTGTCTTCCCGCGGATTGGATTCAGGTATGTTGATCTACCCCTCTCTATTATTAGCTATGTTTTTTATTTATGGCAGGTATATGTTGTGTGATTATATCTAATTGCGTTAATGTAAACCTTTCCCTCTTTGTTCCTGGATGTTTTGTGTGTAATTGATATTATGCATCTAATTGTTTCTAAATTTGAAATAATTCTTTCAATGGATGAGATTTATTGTGGTATTAAATGTACGATCAGTGTAAATTCTGGAGTGGTCCCTCCCGAAATCTGGAAGTGCTAGGCAAATTTATTTTTATAAAAGTTGAGTTTAAGAAGCCGGTCCATCTACGGGTTAGGTTTAATCTAAAGTCAAAATACTAGATGTACAAAAATTTGGAAAGTTAAAGAATTCTGGGAACCTCTGGAAACCAAAATCAGATCCCTCAGATCATCAATTGTAATTTCCAAACTCTAATGGAATGATATTCTTATTAATGTATTTACATAGATGCACAAATCTAGTATTATTGACAGTTAACACCTTGTTTAAAGAGGCTCTAAGTGAACATAATAGGAGTTACCTTTTACAGAACCTGTTACCCTATTTTATCCCTTTTATAGATTATATGCGTATAAAACTCATAAGTTAGACTTTTTGGAATCCTGATAAGTAAACGGATATTGAATCCTTCTACACCTACTGTTTCACAGAACGAAAGTAAGAATACCAGTACAAGACAAAAAAAAAAAAATCTTAGAATTATGAAAATAATGTGATTTTCAACATTCGAGACTTGCTGGTTACATTTATACGAAGTTCCCTTTCTTTTCTAAACCCCGAAACCCCGAATCCCAAAATCCTGAAGTGTTGGTCCCACACCCTTCACCTTTCGGAATTTGAGAGTTGTTGTGTGTTGTTGTTAGCATTTGAAACCCTGAAACCCCGAATCCCAAAATTCCAAAATGTTAGTACCTTTCTTTTCTTTCACATTTTATAAGTTTGTTTCATGTTGATGTTTCGACAATGGAACTCACGAAGTTTCGAACCCCAAAATACCGAAATGCGGGACCCACTTTTCCTTTTTCGCATTTTCATAAGTTTGTTTATGTTGATATTTGGACATTGGAACTCGCGAAGTTCTGAACCCTGAAATCCTGAAATACGGGTCTCACCTTTCTTTTCTTTCACATTTTGGGAGTTTGTTCATGTTGATGTTGGACATCGGAACTCGTGAAGTTTCGAACCTCGAAATCTCGAAATGCGGGACCCACCCTTCCTTTTTCGCATTTCGGAAGTTTGTATATGTTGATGTTTGGACACCGGAACTTGTGAAGTTTCGAACCCCGAAATCCTGAAATACAGGTCTCACTTTTCCTTTTTTGCATTTCGGAAGTTTGTATATGTTGATGTTTTGACACCGCAACTCGTGAAGTTTCGAACCCCGAAATCCTGAAATGCGGGTCTCACCCTTCCTTTTTTGCATTTCAAAAGTTTGTATATGTTGATGTTTGGACATCAGAACTCGCGAAGTTCCGAACCCTGAAATCCAGAAATGCGGGTCTCACCTTTCCCTTTTTCGCATTTCGAAAGTTTGTATATGTTGAAGTTTGGACATCGGAACTCGCAAAGTTTCGAACCCCGAAACCCCGAAATGTGGGTCCCACTTTTCTTTCGCGATTCAGAAATTGTGGTGTTTTGATGTTTTGACTTTTGAAGTCACGGGATTTCGAACCCCGAAACCCCGAAGTGTTGATCCCATTTTACCTTTTTGCAACTTCGGGAATTTTTTTTTGTTGACGTTTGGCTTTTGTATTCACGAAATCCTGAACCCCAAAATCCCAAAGTGCTTGACATCTTTTCACAATTTCGAGAAATGTGGTATGTTGATGTCTAGTTTTTGGTACTCGCGAAACCCCGAACCCGAAATCTTGAAGTGTTGGCCCACAGTTGTTCCGTATTTCGGATTTCGGCAAACAACAGGGTCCTTTGTTTATTCGACATTTGTGATCACTGAAACCTGATTGACCTCTGTTCCTTCACAAAACTGTAGGAACATAGTAGGAATTAGTGCTATAGGAACAACTCAAATACTGTAATGAATGGACTGGTAGAAAACATTGGAGGATCTTCATCCAGGATAGAAGTACAATAATAACAGTTCATATTACAGGTCACTGTTGTACGGGGCATGACAAGTACCTAAATTATTATACGGAGAAAGATATGGGTATATACATACTTGTAGGTGGAAATAAGTATATATGTTAATAGAGAGTTAAAGCGAATTTCATACAGTAAAAATGATAATATCGCCTTTACACGTGCACATAGCAGACAATGAAGTTACCTATTGTTCTAACAGTCATGAAGATCCAGACTTGCAATCACAAGCATAATGAAATGTGCAGAACTGAATTACTTTGACAACTTTCTGTTTGAAGTAAACTAGACTGGTGTAATGATGTCTTTATGGATTGAATTGAATCTTACCTTCTCTTAAACTCTAAGCTTAAAACGAAGTTGAATTATGTCATAGATTTTTTATTTTTTTTTTATGGTAAATTTGAGGTACATTACACCGACTAGGGTGGCGGCTAGTAGAAGAAGTAGGAGTGACATGTAGTAAATGCATGTCACCTCCATTCTCAACTCATTCAATTCCTTAGTACACACCAACCACTAATCCTTTAATTCTCCCAATTTAACCATGAATTGAAATCAAATTCCCTTAATTGCCAAGAGCGCCACCCACATATTACCATTTCCAACTATACAGTAATGTATAACAACTATATTTCCATAGAACTCAATAAATCACATAGCTATTATTTGTTAGCTAGGATCCACAATGATCGTTTTAAGGCATATAGTGTAAAATGTTAGTATAAACCATTTCCTTCCTTTTGCATTTTTTTGCTTTTATTGATTTATTTCTTTTCAATTTCTCTTTATTTTTCGTTACTAACATGTGTCTTTCAAAGGTGTCAAAGTAACGAATCCAGGAACATATAGCAATTACAACAATAGATATCATAAGCCATCATGGCATTCGAGTATAAAGCAAGAGAACAAACATGTATTATCCCTCATCCATCTATCGTGAATAGGACCATTATTGATCATCAATCATTCTCAATCCTGTAAGCAATGTCGAACAATAATAAAACATTAAATAAGACCCAGATATGATCCTCCAACCTACAAGGGGGTCCCACCTACTAGTATATATATATTATTATCTTATAGTTAGTAGGATTTAGCAATACTTTGCGGGCGAAATCCTCGTTGCAATTTTAATCGTCAACATCCCCCAAATATAGAGGTAGTGGAGTTAAATATGGCCCAGTCTATAACTTAGCGGAGGTTTCAATAAATATGTTGGCACCCTTTTGCATATATAGTTGACGAGTTATATTATGGTAAGTTGGTTGGTATGCGGATATACCATATCATATATATATATATATATGGTAAAAAAATATAACCAATGTGTAATATGGGGAGGTCCGCAGGTTTGACCTCGGAACCTACCCCCAACAAACACTATATTCGTACCTCCGCTTACCAACTAGGCTAAAAAATTGTGTTGTAAAGTTCTCCCAAAAACCACATTTTAAACCTATACTTCTACTATACTCGGGAGGGAAGAAAAGAGAGTGCGCCCAACAGTCATACGAAGACACAATTTTTTAGGAAAAGTACAGTTATAGTTGCAAGCACAGGCACGTGGATCAAGGCAAAGAAGCCTAGCAGGGCCTGAAGTTGACGATGTCCAAATGAGATGATTGAACAATCATTTTTATGTTATTTCGTGCCACAAATCCGTTGGTGACATCTTTTTTGGCATCAAAGCTTCCGATCAACATGCTCATTTCAGAAGAGCCCAATGTAAGTGGTTATTTATGATGTCATTTTCATTAGGAGATGTTACAACATGTATATGTTTTGATACATTGTTTCAAACAACATGGAGAGCTGCAACATGGCAACAAAAATCCTCTAAAGTAGAAAAAATATTATATTCACCCTTGCACGTAAGCCAAGACAGTGCAATGCAAGAAAGTCAGTTTTGACATTTGGTCAGAAAATGACCAATATTGTAGTCGAGAGTCTCGTAGTTTCGAGACCGATATGATGGCTGCGTTTGTGCTTGGATCTAAGAAGAATATACAAATATTATTATGACTTCATATTTATGGGAGTCTTCATTTTTCTTCCACGAGTTTGTGAGAGCTTTTCCTGTGGATTGCCCATGAATATTGGCTCATTTTTATGAGAGATTTTTCCACACATTGTGAGAAACTTGTTATTTATACATAAGAACATCGTCTTTGATGCTATCACCAGGACTAGGACTACAACCATTTCAGTTGTAAAGGAGAAGCATCTTTTAAAAGAGGAGAATAAAGAGGTTAATCGGTTGAGTGAAGCCCAGAGACGTAGCCCATCAAGGGAGAAATCCGTTATCATGCAGTGACTTCTTTTCTCTTTCATGTGATTGTTTATCTTTCAGTGTTATTGTTCATTTCATATTCATGATGCTTTCTTTTATTTCCACACATTAATTATTGGAAGCTTTAAGTGATGGTACATGGGATGTAATAAGTTTATTATCCAAGTTTTAATTCAATTTGGATTCAATCCTATCAAACTTCAATTTCACCTTGTTAAGAAAATCTAAGTTCAAGTAAAAGATCTTAAAACCTAGAATTTAAGGAGTGGCATACATCCAAGAAAACAATGGTAACAAGGTCAACCCTATCCCAGATCAACCTTCTTATCTTCTTGCTTAGAAGGAATTTGTTCTACAAGTATTTCAGTTGGTTGGTTATCCCAAGATTTATCTTCTTGGAATTTCACATCTGTGCTTACTATCAACTTCTTGGTAATAGGATTATACAACCTATATGCTTTAGACTGTTCACTNATCAAGCTTTCTCCTAAGCTCTTTAGGAACATGAGCATAAGCTACACAACCAAAAACTTTAAAATGAGAAATGCTAGATTTCATACCACTCCAAGATTCTTGGGGAACTTAATCTTTCAGACTGCTGGTTGATGACATATTTAAAATATAACATGAGCATACCACTTCTTCACCTCGGTATTCATTTGAAAAATTCTTGGCCTTTAGCATACTTCTGGCCATATTCATTATTGTTTGATTCTTCCTTTCAACTACTTCATTATGTTGTGGAGTGTATCTTGTGGTAAATTGTCTCTTGATTCAATGTTGCCTGCAATATGTTGCAAATTTAATGGATTCATACTCACTTCCTCGATCTGATCTGAGTACTTTGATGTACTTCCCACTCCGTTTCTCTGTCAAAGATTAAAATTCTCTGAAATTTTCAAATGTCTCTGATTTGTTCTTGAGAAAATACACCCATGATTTCTTGCTAAAATCATCAATGAATGTTAGAAAATAAAAGTTGCCTCCTATTGACTGAGTTTTCATTGGAGCACAAAGGTCTATATGCACTAGTTCAAGGTGTTCTTTTTCTTTGTAGGAAGCATTGGAAAAATATCCCTTTAGTGTTTGGCCAAAATACAACTCTCACAAGAGTTTTTCTGTTCATTTATAATGGGAAAACCTTTGACCATGGACTTCTTCTGTAAAAGACTAAGACTGCTAAATGGTAAATGACCATATCTAATATTCCACAACTAAGTGTCATATGAGCTTGATACATTTTGGGCATATGACTGTGATCATATGATTTCTATAACCATTGTCCAGCAACCAGAGATCATGACTATTTCTTTCTTCTTCTGTAACTTGACATGAAAATAACATTGATTCAAATGTTCCTTCTTCAATGGTGGTAACATTTTCTATGCCCCTATTCATATCTTCTTGCTTCTTTTTGCATTCACTTTCGTAGTGACCAAATTTCTTGCAATAATGGAACTGGATCCTTTATTTTCTAGTCCATATTCATTGACTAAAATTTATGCCTCTTCCCCTTTGGTTCCAAGAGTTTCTATGTGGTTTTTCTGAGTGTTCACTCCGTTCTAAACATTCTGATGTTGCTCTCTATCTTGTTCAGGAAGACTTCAAAGTACCTTCTCAAAGCCCTTTTTCTTTTGAATGTCTTCTCCATGGGTGTGCAGCTGATTCACGATGCTTGTGACATGGGTCATAAAATGATACACATACAAAAATCTTCTTGAGTGTCTACAACTTTGAATTTTTTACTTTTTCAGTCCCCTGATAGACTATTTCAAGAGTATCCCATTCCTATTTGGCATGGTCTGCTGCTGCAAATTTGGGGAAAATATATTCCTCCAACCCTTGTTGGATGAGAGATAAAAATTTTCTATCCTTATTCTTAAGTTCTCTGAGGTCATTTCTTTGTGCATTTGTCATTGTTTATAGATCCTCCAGATTTGGCTCCTAAAACCCATTGACTATTTCTTCCCAACAATTTTCAGAACAGAATAATTTTTTCATTTTAATAGACCCTACATCATAGTTATTACCCATTAAAAATGGACCTCTTACAAGTGTTGGACTATTGATAGACGCTATGAATCTCCTGTAGAAGTTGGCTTTCTCATTTCTGGTCAAGGAGATTACTAGCATCTATCAAATAGTCTAGAAACATTATGAAAAATTGTAGCAAAACATATACATGTTGTAACATCTCCTAATGAAAATGACATCATAAATAACCACTTACATTGGGCTCTTCTGAAATGAGACTGTTGATCAAATGATTTGATGCCAAAAAATACGTCACCAATGGATTCGTGGCACAAAATAACATAAAAATGATTTTTCAATCATCTCATTTGGAAATCGTCACCTTCAGGCCTTGCTAGGCTTCCTTGCCTTGATCCACATGTCTGTGCTTGCAATTATAACTGTACTTTTACTAAAAAATTGTGTCGTCATATGACTGTTGGGCGCACTCTCTTTTCTTCCCTCCCGAGTATAGTAGTAGTATAGGTTTAAAGTGTGGTTGTTTGGGAGAACAATTTTTCTGGGAGATTTAGATCTTACCTTATACTTAGATCTCCCACTTGAGGACTTAGATCTATTTCTTTCCTAGGTGTGTCCTCTTGCAAATAATGAATTTGTGCTTTGTCCTTCCATGTTCTTCCGCCTTGTCTCCTATGACAACAAGGATAATACCACATCATCAAAACTTAAAGTATTTGTATTACTACCTTTGTCCATAACCAGACTACCCATGAGTTTGGTAAAGAGAACAATAAAATGATACACTTATCTTCATTAGAAATATTAATATCAAAAAATAATATATGACTTACCACAATATTTAAGACATTTAGATGCTCTGTCACTGAGTCTCCAGCTTTCATCCTCAGGTTATTCAACTTCTTCTTTAGGAACAAGTACCTTCTCAAAGACCCTTTTCTCTTGAATATCTTCTCCATGGGTGTGCATCTGATTCATGATGCTCATGACAAGGGTCATAAAATGATACACAGAAAAAAATCTTTCTGAGTGTCTACAACTTTGAATTTTTTACTTTTTCAGTCCCCTGATAGACTATTTCAAGAGTATCCCATTCCTATTTGGCATGGTCTGCTACTGCAAATTTGGGGAAAATATATTCCTCCAAACCTTGTTGGATGAGCGATAAGGATTTTCTATCCTTATTCTTAAGTTCTCTGAGGTCATTTCTTTGTGCATTTGTCATTGTTTATAGATCCTCCAGATTTGGCTCCTAAAACCCATTGACTGTTTCTTCCCATCAATATTCAGACCAGAATAAATTTTTCATTTTAATAGACCATACATCATAGTTCTCACCCGTTAAAACTGGACCTCGTGCAAGTTTTGGACTATTGATAGACACCATGAATCTCCTGTAGAAGTTGACTTTCTCATTTCTGGTCAAGGAGATTACTGGCGTCTATCAAATAGTCTAGAAAAATTATGAATCTCCTTGACATTGAATATATCTATTTAGGTGTGGTTATATTATGGTCTACTTTATATCTAGTCGGTTTGAATAGAGAATAAATTACCAAAAAGGAATTTTTTTTATGTTAATCTTGTAGCCAAAATTGATTAAACATGTCGGTGGGCATACAAAGTTGGTTCTCTTTCTAATTGCAATAGGAATTTGTGTCATTATCTTTTTCAGGAATATGTGTGTTCTCTAGGAACATGTATATGTTCATGTTTAAATAGCCTTGTCCCCTACCAAATATCCACACATGCTAGACAATCGTGGATTATAAGGGTCCACATGTATTTTTTTAAAATAAAATGCATGTGTTAAAAATGCTTGCACATTTCTTAGTAGCATGCAATACGAGCACATGCATGTTCCTGTCTATAAAAGAATAAAGAAAAGGTGACTTATTTTCTATTCATTTCTCACCACTTATTGTCATTTTTCCTCCACCAATTGGAGTGCACTTCATCATCTAGGCCAAAATCAACAAGGAAAAGCAAGGCTCGAACCTCGATGTCATTGGCACTCAACATTTTGTGGAGAGAAGCTCTCATTTCCAAGCATATTTGATTTTAAGTGTCATTTTTAGAATTTTTAAATTTTAGAAATCTATATATCTTTTAAGAAAATTTTGTTATTATTTAATTGTAGCTATATTCCATCACAATGGAGTGAAACCCCATTAAAAACCAAACCCTAACTCCCAACAATATCCATATAATGAAACTAATCAATGTCTAAATAAACTTGAAAACCTAATTGGGGAGCTTATGAATATAAGAAAGCCATCTCATATTCCATTGGTCACTTCACTTAACATCATTGATGCTTCCATTGGCCATGTTGTGGCCAATTATATGATATATTTGAATATAGGGATAGGATTAGAAAGTACTACTCAATTGGCATTAGTAAGGAGGAAGTAAAAAAATTGATTATAAGGAAAGATAATATTGTTTAGTTGTTCATTGATCCTAGAACCAACCAACCAACCACTTGATCCGAGAAAGAAGCATCTTTGTATGGACTGGTGCACATTCTCAGTGTGAAAACAAAATTGGATGGATTGATGGTTTATGGTATTTGGTAAACCTCCCTAAAATAATAGGAAGGTTCCCTTGTATTTTCTTTGGAAATTATGGGTTGAGTTTATTTTGGGTCTCTGTGTCAATTATTTTGACATTAGAGAATTCTAGGGGGTTGTTCTTGGATAATCAAAATTTACTCGCAGGGTCTCCTGGGTTTTATATGTCTTCTTATATACTAGATGTGGTCTATGCCTACAATGCATTCATAGGAATAGGGTGGTCCTAGTCTCTAGATCACCCCTTATTCATTTTTATTTTAAGGATTTATGGAAGAAAAAGACAACTACTAGTTTCCTCTTATCTACAATGGTTTCCTAGTGCCATTGTATAATATCATTCTTTGCAAACCTTTCCAAGGATATCCCTAGAGGCCATAGAAGTATTGGATAACATTGGGGATTGGTATTTACATGGGTAACCCACCTATATCAGAATCTATGGTACTACACGAGTACCTCATACTCTTCCATGATATGTTCCAAACAGACTACTTATTCAAGAAATTGGATATCACACTACTTTGCATGGTTTTAATGACTTCCTAATCAAGAATCAAAATAAATTGTGCCCATCCTATATATATATATGAACTAATAGATAATACTTGCACTAGGATGGAAGGAGAGAAGAATAAAAAAAATAACATTTAGTTTGGGAAGGAATAAGATGCATAATCCCCTAAGGGTTACTACAAACCACATAATTGAGATGAAGAATTCCTTCCATTATAAGCATATGAAAAAAATGAAGTTGAAAATCCACGCATAAGAGAATTAACTAAGAACAGATCCTAAAATAATTTACAAGTTATTGTGAAGGAAAAGGAGAGGAAAAAGAAAAAGTTGAAAATATTTATCCTGAAAAAAAATATCTTTAGGAGAAGAGAAAAGAGCGGTAAATTAGAAGATAGGAAAGTGTAGAAAAATAAAGAGTAGAGGCTGAAACCAAAAGAAAAGAAGAGGCACAAATAAAATTAGCCAAGAAATAAGAAGCTAAAAATACATCCAAGGCTGATGCAAAAGTTGGGAAGAAAGCTAAGGAAGATGTTGAAGCCAAGAAGAAACAAGAAGCATAGAATAAATCCATGGAAGATGCTAAGGCCAAGAGAAAGAAATCTGAAATTGAATCATAAAAAGATAGTAAAAAAAGAATAAGAATTGAAAGTTGACATTGAAGTTGAAAAAATAAAGCAATAGGAATGAGCTAGAGAAGAACTTAAAAGGAAATCCAAGGTTGATCATAAAATCTAAGAAGAAAGCTAAGGAAAATGTTGGAGCCTAGAAGAAACAATAAGCATAGAATAAATTTAAGGAAGATGTTGAGTCTAAGAGAAAGAAAGATAAAATTGAAGAAGAAAAAGCTATAAGAAAAGAATATTAATTAAAAGTCGAAGACGAAGTAGAAAAAATAAAGCAATGGAAACTAGCTAGAAAAAAACCTGAAGCATAAAAGAGAATGGAAGAAGAAATAATGAAGAAACATAAATATGGTTTTTAGACTAAAAATAAATAAATATGATGCTTAGACTGTAGAAAAAAAGACAAGAAGGAGAAGAATTGACACATCAAACCAATATGGAATTATTTAAATTCAATAAAATAAAGAAGTGATAAAGTAGAAGCACAAACAAAAGAGAATTAGCTTGATTATGGCATGGTGATCACTACTGAGACTGTGGTCATGGACATAATAAAGTTGAGTTTGTCATCCTCTACTTCTATGAGTTTAGCTAGTGTATAGGCTAATGTTCATAAGGTTGTGGATGTAGAGAAGAAAATAAAAGAATATAAGGATAAAATCACCTTTTCAGAAAATTGTGTTAATTGTTATAATTCTAGCAAATATCAAACTTTAGATTTCATTGATTATTCCTTTAGGGTGAAAAATGAGATAAACATTATGAAAATGGAATTCTATCATAGATCACAACATATATAAGTATAGGATCAAGCCATAGTATATGTCATGAAACATATCCAAGCAAGGAAACTTGCCTATCAACAAGCTCGGTTACAATTTGAAAAAGAGAAATATTGGTAGTCCGCCCTAGAAGAAATAATGTTTGAAGTTATTGTATTCACTCCATAATCCCTTGAAGAGATGGACATTGGCTCGAGATACTAGAAATAGGAATCTCATAATTTTATACTTGTATTTTCCACCATAGGTTTTGCAAGAATGTTATTAGATGTTATGAGGCTGAAATTACACAATTGAGTAAAATTCTCATAATTATTTCACAAGGAAATAATTATTTTGTCACAAATTCATTATGAAATTATAATTATTTCACAATCGAGAAAAAACTCATAACTGAACAAAAATCTCATAATTGGTTGGCAAAATCTCATAATTGAGCATGAAACTTGTGTATGACTTGTAATTTCTTAGTTCACATGCCATCAATCCTATCCATGGCTTGTATCCACATAATTCACATTCCATGAAGCCTATCTCCAATCTCTTCTAAATTCCTATAAGAAGAGTCCAAATCAAGGAGATAGGGAGTAGAGATCTAGAGTTTGAGAGTCATTACACTAATGAAATAGAGAGGGATGCTCGAGTGGCCAAGGAGGAGCTTCGAGAGCACCGGGAGGAGCCTTCAATCAGGAACTTAAGGTAAAAACTTGATTGATGTAATGGTTATTCATTTCTTAATATAGATCTATATGGTTTTCCTATCCATTGTCTATTGTATTAAATTATATGTACAAGTTAATGGCATATGTGTTCTTTCTTGAGTAGATCAGATTAGATATAAATGATTTTTTATATTCCTATTACTTGAAGAGGCTTGAGATCAGTGTTTGTTGTCTTATTATGTGCAAGAAGAAAGTGCTAGGATATGGAGCTAGATATCTGGAGCTACATCAACCGAGGTTACGCAAGGACAACCACTAAGAAAAGGTAAGAATCATTCCTCCTTATTGTATGTATTAGGATAAATCACACTAAAACTAGTGGAAAAACATATTGTTATCTATTAGGATAACTATCACTGACTAATATAAGTTCAATGAGATGTATTACTTATCCATAGGTGATATTCTCTTCTACAAAATTGGTGACTCTATTGGGGAGAACTTTGTTTTCTTCCTTAGTTCTTAAGGAGTTTTCTCTAAAAAGAGGGCGATGGATTTTAGATCAAATTTTGTTTTTTTTTTCTATCCAGAATCAGAAGGAAATAATTGTATATCTAAGTTCCTCTTGAAAAAATTTCCTAATTCTAGAAACAAAATTGTCCAAATTGGTGTCCATAAAGTGAAATTATCATTGATCTAAAATAATCTATTTTGTTGTTTTTTCGTGACATCTACTTTGATTGTTTGGTTGATATATTTTTATATAGAAATCTGATTTATACCATACCAACTCCAACTCCATTATATAGAGGATTTTATGAGATTTTTGACTTGCAAATAGTAACCTTGTCAAAATTGAATTGCATTTCATGTTTTGGATTTGATTATGCCTTGAATATTTTGTTTCATTTGTCTCATATGTGAAATTTAAAAGAAATTTGCATTTCATAAATAGCTAGGGTAAATATTTTGAGTGTTTTGTTTGAAGGTTGCATTGGTGTGTTTAACTTGTGAGGATTTTGTTGATTTGCTTTGGGTGTCTTGAGTGATTAATGAGAGAGTGTGATGTTGTTTTTTTTATTGAAAGATTTGAAATTGAAAGGAAAAAAACATTTTTCCTTCCTTTATATATATTTTATCGAACGAAAAATTGCATTCTTTGAATGCATGCTTTTGCTTCTTTTGGATTGGAAACTGCCACAACATCAGTGAAGTTTCATCATGTTTCCATTGAGTAATCACCATCCTAAGAAAAGAAACATTGAATTTATCATACTCCTTTCCTCATATCAAACCAACATAGATTAGGATTTAGGGCCTTGGTGTAGGATTGGAGATTAAACTCTCCAAGGCTACAAAACTAAACCTAGAAGTCACTAGTGAGTACTTAAACCCATTTTCACAACAAGTGATCACTCAAAATATCCTCTAACTAAGGAGTTAAGCACAAGGGTTCATTGGGACAAACAGAGTGATATCCCCTCTCTGTTTGTATTGGTGTTTGTTGGAATACTTGGACTACTATGTGTATGGGGGTTTTAGAAGTGCCATGCCTCTGTGAGAGGTAATGCCTCTTGGATATTCGGGCTTAGTTTCCCTGCCCACATGCATGTTTCAACCTACGAATGTTCACCCGGTCACCAACTGTGAGGTGGTAAACTTAGTGGCATTTCCCAGGTATCTATAGAGGTGACTGTGGGTGGGAAGTTCCTGCAGTACCTAGGGTAGACATTGAACCTTTGTTTCAGTTACCCCAGAGGGTTCCGACTTTAATAAAGGGTAATTTCACCAGTAAAGGTTATTATGTGTGGCTTACCATAATTTTTCCTCACACCTTATCTAGCCAAGATTTTGGGGACTTTACATCCCCAAAGGGTTGGTTTTCGGAATGCCCCTTTATCCACTGGTTTTCCTGTTGATATCCTAGATTTACTAGGGGTGTGATCTTTGGTTTTGTGTCAAATTTGGCTATAGTTTGATTTTTTTTCTTGTCATAACACACTTTATTCATTGTGGAAGACCAACCACTTCACTGGTCCCATAATCAATGAGGAATTTCACCTGAAGCAGGAGAACAACCACCTTTTAAATGAAGGTTGGTACATGACTTAGATTTTGTAGAGTTAGAAAGAGATTTGAAGAGAGTGGGAAAATATAGGTTGAAGTGGTTGATGAAATTCCTTCACCCAATTTTAACCCTCCTTTGATTAGTCCTTTATGTTGGGTATGTGTTATATTCTTTGCATGAGTATATCTAGTGTATGTGTTTCATATGGTGCATGGGGGGTCACAAGGGGGCGGAGCCCCCTTGTACATGGGGTTCACAGGGCGGAAGACTCCTTATGCAGGGGTTCAGGGGCATCACCCTCGAATTGTGTTTTGTTTTGGCAATT
>JASDQU010306879.1:50035-62139 GCA_032191745.1 Picea mariana | reverse complement strand
AATCTTGGCATTGGACCCAGGGGCACCATGGATCCGATGCCTACTTCTTCGTTTGACATGATTCATGTCCCCATGGGAGGTTGGAACCTTCCCCCCTATGGATCCAATACTAGATATGCTCTTTCAGGAGCTAGTACTTAGAAGGGTGCTTATCCCACTTATTACATCCCACCCATGTATCTTTCGTCCTCCATGTCAGTTCCTTCAAACATGTTTTCCATGACAGGTCCTCAATTACCCCCAGGTCTTTCATATGGGGATAATCAATTTTATGGTTCGGACTACCCTCTTTATGGGACCCCTTCATAAGGGGGCAACATATATCCTCACTTGAATAATCCTTATCCTACATCGGTCTCTTTACAGACCTCAGTGACGATGCCCTTCCAAACCTCTTCGAACCATTTTGGTGTGAACCAACACATTTCTGGGTTGGGGCAGGTGGTACACCAAGATCATGCCTGGCTTGCAATTCTTCATAATCAATATTTCCCCGGACCGTGGAATCAAACGCCACTATATATTACCAACCCAGTTACTTTCATTCATACTAGTGCTCCATCACCAACCTCTACTAGTCATGTCAGAGATGGGTCAACTTCTTCTACAAACTATGTCGATAGTTTGCCCCCAACCTCTACCAATTTTGTTAGGGGCACCATTCATTTTTCCTCGAATCATATCCATGTCACCTATCCCGCCTCTATTCATCATACAGGATATGACTCTCTTTCCCCTGCTAGTTACATCGAGAAGCCTATATGCCTCAGACGTAAGCCTAAATTCCTTTGCAGAACTTGCGAAGGAATTCACCTTACTCATTTGTGTCTAATTATTACCAAGATACTAGAAGCGTGGGGCTCACCCAAAATCCCTTTTGATTCTGAAGCATCCATGGTTTCTCCTCACACCACTTCTCCCTTGATCATCTCAGTGGTTCCACCAACACAATCCTCCTCCAACCTTACCCCCTTTGTCAATGATGAAGCATCTCTTGCCCCCATTACTATGCATCCTCTTCAGCCTATAATTGAAGAAGTGGCCACACCAGTGCAATCTCTGGTCAACCCTACTCTTCTTGAAGAGAATGATGCACCTTTTAGTCATGTCATCAACATTCCAAATCTTCCCCCTTCTGAATGAGAGATATTTATTCCTCCCCTGAATGCTCTCCCTCCAAGTCCTGACGAGGTTCCCTTCGATTGGGATGACCTGATGGGACATCCCATCCCCCCACCTATGTATTTTCCATTAAGAGACATTATTCAAACCATCACAAAGATTGTATCCTCCATTAGAACCTTCTCCTCTTTGACTTGGAACGCCTTGGGTTTTCCCAAGATTTTTTCAACTATCTATGAGATACTAACTTTCCGCAGAAGACCAAGATGGGAGCCTTGGCCTCCCCCTTTACACATTGATTAAGACAGAAAAACCAGTCTTAATTAAGCTATTTTCCGACTCGTCTAAGAAACCAAAAACATTGTCGAGTGATTTGTCCCTTTCACACTCGTTAAAATTGGATTTGAAAGGTCATGAGTCTTAGTTAATCTCTTTTCCGACTCGTTATCAAAAATAGAAAACATCACCGAGTGAACTTGTCTTTTTCACACTTGTAAATTGGATTTTAAAAGATGTCTATTTGGCACAAGTTTACCCCTTTTTCACATCAAATAGACTAAAAAGGGAAATGTGTTGGCGTTAAGTTGTGATTGCATCTCATGCCCTCACTTGCAGTATTGAGCCTTTAGTCGTTTCTCGCTTTGCATTATAAACCGTTGCCTAAGATATTTTTTCATCCTCAACCAAGAAGAGCCTTGTTTATATCCTTCACAATTTGACACCCTATACCCTGGAGGGAACATCACCTCGAGTGTCCATCTCCCGCATGCACTCCCCTGCATTGAGCATAGGTACATTCCACTGCTAGAACTATTTTTTCTTACTTGTGACACCCATTCCCTCCTCGGTATCATAGCATTTATTTGTTATGAAAAAACAAAAAAAAAAAGATGGGCGGGAAGGAAGTACTATATTGTAATTGGAAGCAGTCATGTCACTTTTGAATAGAGCACAAAGTTATTGAGTCCTTGCATCATCATAATTTTGGGTTTAGCATGGCCTTAGGAAGCTGATCTAGTTACAGTGTTTTATCTACCGACTAGTTACTCTTCCAGTCCCTATAGAGATCATTATTGATGCCTCTTGCATCTAATAGTCACATCATCGAGTCCATGCTACCAGAGTTCACCATGCCTCATGCTCTTGTTCAAAGGAAGTATATCAACCTGTGTTGGCCACTCCTCATAAATCTTGACTTTGCATGTCGGCCATACCCTCATTTTCTCTCAGAATCACATGATACTATGGTCTTATTATACACCCTGGCCCTACTTTCATCATTGATAGGTCACCTTGAACCCAACAATCGACACTTCATCATTGGTTGTTGACTGGGTGGTTTCCCTTTTGTTCAACGGTAAGACATCTATTCACACTTTGGGATTCATGCAGTGTCTTGGTTTCCATTATCCTTATTGGTGGTTTCCTCACCTTTGTCAGTAGTTTTCATCATTGGTTGTTATGCAGAGGGTATTTTTCGTGTACTACTTTCACTTGGTAAACGCAAAATATGCACAGGGTCGTTGGTTCATGAACATGTTCTTCGTTTGATCTCCACCAAATCATGAAGATATTGCTTTGTTCCTCATGCTAACTGATGAGAGATTCTTTAATGCTCTTCTTTCAGCGGGTCTTTGTCCATCGACTTCAGCTCATTTATTATGGATATGAGACCTAGAGTTTTGTGAGTGCCTTGAGGCTTGCAGTCATTAGTGGTAGGCTCTCTCACCATTGACATATGGGAATACATCAATGCCCCCTAATCAATATATTTCTCAAGTGTTCAACACCAAATCCTTTATCCGCACTTGTAGAAATGTACTCAGTGCCTTGATGCCTACTTTCATTATTGGTAGGTTGTCTCACATTTGTTAACGGTATACCTCAATGACCAGTAATCAAACGATATCTCATCGTGTTCAACCTCAAATCCTTTTTTCACATGATGTATAATTGCACCTTGGAGGATTGTGTAGAAGACTTGAAGACATCACTATGTGGCCACAGCTTTCCTGACTTGTTGCTTCTCTTTCATTTGACCAACACTTGTTCAACTTTAGTGATCATGGGAGATTGGATTGTACATCATGGTATACAGATATCTTTAGATTGATTTTGAGACTGGTTTCACTAGGCCTTGTTCGTGACTATGACAAATTTTGGCATATAATCGCATTCATATTTGCCTATTCATGGCCATGAACACTTGTTTGGCATATTTTCCACATGGATCTGCATTGTATTCTTGGCATCCATGTATGCAAAGTCAGTACATAATGTAATAAGCAATTGAGTTCATCCAATTGGTTATCTACCACTCCACTCCTAGGTTATTTATAATGTATTTTGGCCATCGCAGATACTCCTCTAACCTCACACATTAGGGGGCATCTGTTATAGCGAGATTTGCCTCACCATTGCTATCTTGCACAGAGGGCCTTTTTCCATTTCCCTATGCAGACTTGTCATCCCTTTTTGATGAATCCAAAGCCAAAAGTGTACATTTTTCCACATATACACTCCCTATCAACTATGCAAGATGTGTATACGCTGGCTGCTCCACTATAGCCCGCGTACATCGAGATTTGTGCTAGAAAATACAAATTGAGGTCGGGTTTCCATGTCACAATAGAAGATCTCTAATCCTTGGCCTTCCACATACTGGAAACGTTCCAACTTGGCCCTTTAGTTGCATTCTGAAGGCTATAAAAGCACAATTTCGAGTTATGGAAAAAGAGGAGAAAGCATTCAACTTTGAGAGAAAAGTTACTCTGGAGAAATTACTTCATATTGAGTCTACATCCTTTTGTCCCTCAAGTCTGAACATAGTATTCAGCCCCAAATATCTTTCCCTATTGTTGAGAGGACCTCATTGACTCTCTTCTATGAGCTTTCCTTTGGTGGAGGATTGAAGTGGTGGAGGCCTAGTTGGAAGGAACTTGGTTTTTTGGTTTCTAACTATGCGGACACGAAAGTCTGTAATGTTGTCACTTCTACTGGTCAATTATTAATAGAAATACTCCTTTCCCGTCCTATTGGTCTCTTGCAAATACATGATTATTATACATGGGCGTGTTTGTAATGTTTATTAATGGATTATGCTATCTAATGTGCTAACCCCTTTATGTCATCACTATATACTTTCTCTACTCGTTTGTAAATAACTTATTGCAGGTATAAAGCTTTGGGTCGAAGTGCTCAACGGTGGAACATCATCGAATGTTGGATCGAGGTAGGTCTCTTTCTTGTCTTGCATATTAGTTTATATAGTATATGTTGGAATTGAGTTGATTTCTACATTCATACCTATCAGTTGTGGTTTACCCTTGGCCATAGAGAGTTTTTCCCTTGTAACATTGAGGAATTTATCAAGTCTCTGACTCAAGAGCAAAGAAAGCTCATCAACATGTGAAAAATCAAAGGCCCAAAGGTGCATGCACTTACTGTGCAATATGGAAGTGGTCATCAATATCAAAAATCTAAATATAAATACAAAAGCAAAGAACATGAAAATACGAAGAAGGAAGGGTACTCAAAACCCTTCAACGATGCCTCTGGGTCCAAAGGTAGAAAGAGAAGAAAAGGGGAGAAATACTCTTACTTCCATAAAGGATTCCATCTAGAATCCACATGTATGTAGAAACACATAGATATAATGACTCAAATACTTCAAAAATAAAACCTTGGATATTGCATCCCCAAGAGTGCCAAGAAGAAAAAGCCAGAAGATTAGAATCCAAAGAAAGGCAATTCTAGCCATGCTTTGATTGCCATCCACTCCTCTCTCAATGCTTGGATATTATATTCAGGAGCATCACACCACATGGATGCCAAAAAAGAGGTCTATTATTCATTGTATTCATGCAAAGGTCCTCCTATTCTGATGGGGGAAAACTCTCCATTCGAGTTCACCGACAAAGGAAGGATTGAACTCACAAATGGAAGCTTCGAGAATATGATGCATGTTACCAAACTTTCCATAAATATTTTCTCCATATATCAGATGAAAAAATTCAGCACCAAAAAGAGATTCATATTCACACCTGATGCAGTGGATATCTATTACATGCTAACCAATTCCAGGGTTGCTACCGGTGAGGTGAATCATCAATCTAGACTCTACACATTTTATGAATTTATTGAACCAGATTCTGCAATACTGCTTACCCATGCTGATGAAAGTAGTAGGATATGGGACGAAAGATTCAGGAATTTAAATTTCAGATATATGCAACAACTTATAAAGTAAGGAATGGTTTATGGTCTACCTGACATCCACTTCTCCAAAGGAATTTGTGAGGGATGTCTTCTTGGAAAACACCCTCAAGAGAAATTCGACAAAGTAAAGACTCGGAGAGCTTCCTCTCCTTTACATATGATCCATAGAGACCTCATGGGCCCTTTTACGCATCAATCAATTAGTAAAGCAATGAACATGCTCATCTTTTTTTATGATTTCTCACGCTTCGCATGGTTTTTCTTTCTTAGGAAAAAGACAAAGGTCTTTCAACACCTCAAAGATTTCAAAGCTCTTGTTGAGAAACAGTCAGGAAAGAAAATCAATGTCCTCTGAATAGATAATGGGGGAGAGTATGTCAACCATGAGATAAAAAACCTTTTTCATGAGGCAGGGATTCAGTTGCAGCACACAGTTCCCTATACTTCGCAACAAAACGAAGTTGTTGAGTGGAAAAATAGATCTCTAAAAGAGATGGAATCTTGCATGCTACATGTAAAGTCACTTCCACAAAGATTATGGGTTGAAGAAATTAATTTTGAAACCTACATCCAAAATAGATATCCCCATCGATTTGTCAAGGATAAGACCCACTACAAGGCTTGGAGGGGCCTCAAACCGGAAGTGACCCACTTTCGTATTTTCAGTTCACATGCATGGGCTAGGATTCCCTCTAAGAAGAGGAAGGCACTTGATCCACAGAGCACAGAGTGTATCACTGTTGGATACGTTGACAGTGTGAAGGGATACAGTCTTATTGATCTTTCTTTAGATCAACTCATCATTGAGTGTAGTGTCCAATTCAAGGAAAGTGTCTCACATTTACCTCAACAACTGCATGAAGACATTTTTTTTATTCCACCTGTCAGAGATGATGAGCATGCACATACAGACTCTTCCTCATATTATAGTTTTGATTAAGAGGGTTCAGATGATTCATATACAGAGTCAGGGCATGCAGATGCAGATGTAGAGCTAAAGAAGAGGCCCAAGTGGGCCCAGACTACTCTTCAAGATGCAAGATATCTTGTTGGGGATCTAACTGATACTAGGAGGAATCGATCTAATTTCGAGGAGCCTCCTCTTTCACTCACTTCCACTTAACCATTTCCACCCATACATATTTTCTTGGTTCAGTCTTTAGAGCTAGAGACTTATGGCGAGGTTGCTGGAAATCCCTTTTGGGAATTCACCATGCAGGAGGAGTACAACTCCCTCCTCGAGGACTAGAATTGGGATTTGGTTC
Organism: Picea mariana; assembly: GCA_032191745.1. Taxonomy (NCBI): domain Eukaryota; kingdom Viridiplantae; phylum Streptophyta; class Pinopsida; order Pinales; family Pinaceae; genus Picea; species Picea mariana. The sequence continues at coordinate 55,534 of JASDQU010306879.1, read as the reverse complement.
CCCTTCCTTATGGAAGGAAACTTGTTGGGTGAAAATGGGTCTACATGAGAAAGAGTGCAGCGAATAGACATATTAGTAGATACAAATCCAGGCTAGAGGCCAAATGCTTTCAGCAGGTGCATGGAATTGACTATGATGAGACCTTAGCTCCAGTAGCGAAGATGAATTCCATAAGTTTGNATGCAGGAGGAGTACAACTCCCTCCTCGAGGACTAGAATTGGGATTTGGTTCCCCTTCCTTATGGAAGGAAACTTGTTGGGTGAAAATGGGTCTACATGAGAAAGAGTGCAGTGAATAGACATATTAGTAGATACAAATCCAGGCTAGAGGCCAAATGCTTTCAGCAGGTGCATGGAATTGACTATGATGAGACCTTAGCTCCAGTAGCGAAGATGAATTCCATAAGTTTGGCACTTTCCATTGTGGTAGCCAAGGGATGGGAAGTCCATCAGATGGACGTGAAGAATGCATTTCTTCATAATGATATCTCTGAGGATATCTATATGGAGAAGCCCCATGGATTTATGCAGGATTCATATTTGGTTTTTATATTGAAGAAATATCTTTATGGACTCAAGAAGGCTCCGAGGGCATGGTATGCCAAAATGGAATCCTTCTTGTTTTCACAGAAATTTGTACATTGTAAATCTAACCCAAATGTTTACATGCTCAGGATGGCTAATTCACTTATACTCCTAGTTCTGTATGTTGATGATTTGTTGATCACTGGTTAATTGACTTCAACAATTGTTGTATTCAAGAGGATTCTACATGATATATTATTGATAACGGACATGGGTCCGCTACATTTCTTCCTTGGAATTGATATCAGTCAGGATGCATCAAGAATCAAATTGTCTCAGGCCAAGTATGCATGAGATATTCTTGAGAGATTTCACATGACAGACTACAAGTCTGACCCAATTCCTTCCTATCAAGATTCAGGCTTGGGGATGGTGGGGACACTCCATTGGTTGACAACATACCATACATACAACTAGTGGGGATATTGTTGTATCTCACACACTCCAGACTAGACCTCTTCTATGCAGTTGGCGTAGTCTCCATGTTCATGCAAGAGACGCATGAGCTAAATTGAAAGGATGCAAAGCATATCATTTGATACATACAGGGAACCATCACCTTTGGGATTCACTATTCAGAAGACTCTACATTAGACCTCATCAGGTTCACTGATTCTGACTGGGTTGGGGATAAAATTCATTGCAAGTACACATCTGATTACTCACTCGATATTTTTTCTAGGCCTATCTATTGTTCAAGCAAGAAGCGGGTTTCTATTGCTCTATAATCAGTTGAGGTAGAGTACATATGGGTAGTTAACATAACCATTTAGACTATGTAGCTACAACATTTTTTAACTGATTTGGGCATTAAGTTTCATCAGCCAATCGTCATCTGATGTGACAACCAGAGCACTCTGAAGTTTTGCAAAGATCTAGTTCAGAAGCAAAAGATGAAGCAAATCGAAATCCACATGCACTACATCTGGGACTTAGTACATGAGGGGATCATCAACCTACAGTTTTGTCCTTCAGTAGAATAGACTGCAAACATCTTCACTAAGACCTTCATTGAGCAGAAGTTCCATTCTATGTGAAGTCGTCTTGGAGTGACAATTTCCTAACAATTGTCAGTTCTTCTTTTTACATACATTGTACTTTGAGGGGGGGGTTTCCCATGAATTTTTCCTTGTTTCCTCATTTATTTCAATCTATGTTTTGTATTTAGGTACCTAACATGACCTCGTTGTCGGGACCCATTCTTTATTTTCACCATAGTGATGTTCAGGGGTGTGTTGGAGTTACTTCACACACACCTAGGATTTATTTTTCCTGAGGTTTTTCCTATGTTTATTAGTAATTATTCAGTCTCCTATATTTTAGGAAGAATATTCCTCTAGGGAGAATATTCTCTTCAGTTCACACATCAATTTGATGAGTTGAGTGGAGTCTAGATGCCATATTGGTATTATCACCATGCAGCATTGGGATCATCACCAACTAATGCACATTTTCCTTGGGATCATCACCAAACTAGTACATTAATCATGATTCCCTAATATCCTCCTCACTTCACTCTATTTTAGGCAGTTAATTGAAGACTAATAGACTAGTTAACTCTGTTAGGTGGAAATTCACTCTCGTAACTACTCGAGAGACTAGACTAGGTGGAAGTTTACTCACATAAGTGTTGGTGTGTGTCCATATCACTCTGGACCACCACTATGGCACATTGGATTCTTCTCTAGTGCACATTATTTGAGTTWTACAAAGTATATTGTGTKTAAATTAGCATTCATTCATTTGGAGAATTCTTCCATTCCTTCTCACCTGCTTCTCTTTTCTTTTATTTTCTTTGCAACTGTGTATGTCAATTCCCAGCTAGATCTATTCTATGCAGGTTCAACACATTTACAGASAAAAGAAATAGTCATCGTTCTAAATACTCAACTTGAAGAAGCTAAGGAAATAGAAGAAAACTTGAAAATCCAGTTTACTAAAAAGGAAGAAATATGTTACATGTTGGAATTGGAAGTTATCAACATCAAAAAGAAGAATGAAAAGAAAAAAGAATCTATCAAATTCCAAAAAAACTCAGCCATCCTAGATAAGATCCGGAACATTTAAATACCAACTAATGATAAAAATGGTCTTGGGTATAATAAGAAAGAATAAGGTGGCAAGTGGAACACCATTCACAAACATGAGAAAGAATTATACTCCTAAAAAGGAAAAAGTACAATAAAAAACCAAATACAAACCATGAACTTTGTTAGAGGAAGCTACAAAATTAAAAAACAAGAAACATATCAAAAGGCATACTTTTCATGTCACAACAGACTCGAGTATGGAAACACCTTCTATGGTTATTGCTTTTCTTGTAAAAACTTTGGTCACAAAGCATTGGAATGCAAGATTCCTGAAAAGAAAAATTCAGGAAGGTCCAATAACTTAATGAGATGTTGGAGATACAATTATGTTGGGAACACAACAAAGTTTTGTCATACCATGATCTGATACAATTGTGATAAGTTTGTGAACAAATCCCAAGAATGTGGGAAATCAAGAAGACAACCCATGAAAAGTAATCCATACAAGTCAGGAAGGAAATATAATGAACTTTGGAAGAAAATAAGAGAGGAAAAATCTCAAAGTACAAATGTAGAAAATAAAAATTCATCAAATAGAGTACCTTATGGAAGGATATGGATAAGAAAATATGAAGCAGAAAGCAAGAAAAATGATGAATATATTGCAACTAAAAATGAAGAAATTGATAACAATAAACTGATGGATGAAACTCATAATAAGGAATGTGAAATTCAGAGCTTTTCATATGAAGAGGAACAAGCTCAAGGGAGAAGAATTTTTAAAGAAGAAGCTGAAGAAGATTATGGTGCACAAAATAGTGGTGATGATGATGAAATCTCAAAAGGAGAATAGTGGTATGAATAAAACAAATAATATCTAAAGAATAAAGAAACAAAAGGAGTTCAAAATATATAAAGACAGAGTATGAACAAAGGAAAGTTATTAATGATATGAAAGAACAGTAAATATTTCTTGGAATCAAAGAACTAAAGAATATAAAAAAGAAGAAGAAATAGATCAAGAACATCAGTAAGCTTCACACCCTTGTTTGTTATGACAAAGGAGAAGACAATAAAACCATATTTGAACAAAATAAAACCCAAGAGATTGAGATAACAATTGGCACATTCACATGGGGAGAAAAATAGTAAAAGTTTTCTTTCCTTTGTCATTGATGTCAAAAGAGGAGAGATAAACAATAAAAACAAAGTCCAAAATAAATGGGACAAAGAAAGGGGGAGCATCACCTCAAGGGGAGCATCATCTCAGGGGGAGAAGAGAAATATTACCTTTGTCGTTGTTGTCAAAGGGGGAGATATAAAGAGTAAAACAAAGTCATCTCAAAGGACTCAAAATACATAATACATTTCACAAGGGTAGTAAGATTGTTTTACTAAGGTTGTCATCAATAACAAAGGGGGAGATTGTTGGTAATTTGGTTGTCATTGACGTCAACCTTGATAAATAAGTGAAGTATCATTGATTTATTGGTTTGAGAAGCATTGTCAATATTGGACATATTGTTCTGAAGGTGACTTCAATGTCAAGCATTGTCAATATTGGACATAATGTTATGAAGCTGACTTGAATTTCAAGCATTGTCAATATTGGACATAATGTTATGAAGGTGACTTGAATATCAATAGAAAAATAATATTTACTAATATATTGTATGAGCTTGATACACTCATACTATATTGTATAAGGTTGATATCGTGTCATTAACATCCATTCACAAAAGAAGCAACTATGAAGACATTTTACAAATAAAAAAGGGTAAATGGATAATCCAATATGGATCCATACAAATAACAAATAAATAAGTTAATAAGACATGGTTCATTAAAAGTGATTCAAAAAATCTCAATTGAAGAAGAGTCCAGAGATGAGACAGAATGTCAATGGTGGATGTTTGGAGAGGAAGCATTGACACCATCGAGTCACAATTCGAGTCAATTCAAACAATAATAAGGTTGACTATCTGGAAGTTGATCAACTGCAAGACGAGTCAAAGGCAAGTCAACTGAATGAAAGCCTGCATATTGACTGAAGTTGGAGAAAACAAGTCTATTGATTTCAAGACAAGTTGAAGACAATTCGACCAACTAAAGGTCAAAGTCGAAGGAAAATTTATTCGAGAAATGCAAGTCAGTCAAAGCAAGTCAAGACAACCAAAGTCGAATTTCTCAAGTCGATTTTCTTCCAAGTTGAGTCGGTCCAAGAAACAAGTAACCTGAAAGTTGAAGTTGAAGCAAACTAAAATACAAGTTGGGTCGAGGTTAAAGCAAGATGGGTCGACTAGAATTGAAATACTCAATTTGAAATTTCTCCTAGCTGATTTGACCAAAAATATCTTTGTCGGTCGAATGAGGAAGCAAATACGAAAAAGGGTGAGACCTAGTAAAATCTTTAGTGACTAGCAGTTGAGAGGGAATTGATTTTAATATAACCATAAAGTAAAATGTTTACAAGTTGATTTTAAATAATCACCAACAAAGGATATATGTGGAGGTCGATTTAGACATTCACGGAAAGGTAATATTTATTGAAGTCGATCTGGATCTGACGATGAAAGAAAAATATGGATAAGTTTTATTCAAAGAACCAGTTGTACTGGCCACCTCGCACACTTTCTGGGGAAATTTCTCGCATGTTATCTAATTGGGCATGTTATCCAAAAAACCCATGTTGTATAATTTTAAAATTCGCTTCCATCACTCTAAAATATTCATACAAAAACAGTTGTCTAAATTGGTTTATGAAAATCAATTAATAAAAGTTATCATTTGTGTTAATTAAATGAAGGGGTGCAATGTTTCATTCCAAAAGGAAACATTGTTTCAAAGTGGCACCCTTTGGAGGACTATATAAGTAAATGAATAT